>JAVTVY010048631.1:0-22622 GCA_036873755.1 Hanleya hanleyi
ACATATTCCATATGTAACATAACCCTATTTTTAAACACCTGAAAAACGTACGAAACTGAGGCTGACGAAGGTTGACTTTGCGGCCCGACTCGCCATTTTGCTCAGCCGTGCCACCCATCCGCATATGTCATTTTGAAGGAATGGTAGTACCCAGAAGCTTGGTACTGTAAATACTGGTTATCAAAAAGGGAAGGATAATTATCATGTGTCAGACCCGGGCACTCTGCTGTATTAAAATTTTTGAGGGGGGGGCCAATAATCCGAAACTATGGACTACCTCCTAGAGGGCGGGTCCCCGACATGTCTATGTCCAGCCCAATAGGCCCATTGGGAACCCACCCACGGACATTTGTTTTTCTGTCTCATTCTGTGGAGTACGATGGAGGTGTCTCGAGGTTATGGGTTAAATTTCGTTGAAAAATTCTGACTGCGCAAGTGTGGTGCATAGGCAGATGTGGGATGTACCATTTGGGGTCTAGATGGACCATCCGTGGTCCCAATGGGTTGTGTGAGGTGATGTTTCATAAAGTCCGACTGGTATGTAGGGGAAATGCCGTCCATCTGCGCATGCGCATACAGAGAATAGTACAAAAGGGGCATTTGATTGGACGTTTTAACCGTAAAATGTAAAATGACCAACTATAGTGTGAAACAGCTCAGTTGTAGCAATATCTGCTCGAGCTAAAAATAATCGCTTTGAATTTGACGAGTAACATTGACAAAATTGAGCAAGAGTTTCGGATGACCCTATCTCTGCAATCTTGAATTCCTGAATTACTTTTCTAGCTGATGATTATAGGAATAGAGCCAAACTAGGTCCATAAATAGACAGATCGATCTGTATTGTGAATTGACTTGGCTTTGAGAAATTGTTACTTTCAACCCCATGTAAATACAATACCTTGAATTATACAAGCAAAATGAAAATATGAGTCTCAGATGAACCCACGCGGTCATCATTTTGAAGTTAACAATTGTATCCTCAGCTGAAGATTATGCCATCAGAATAAAATGTGATAAGTTATGGTATTATTCTGCTCGATTTAAACAAGTTTGTACCTTGTCTGAAAATAATACCTTGCATTATATGAGTAATATGAAAAAAATCACGCATTTCCGGATGGCTCCTTGTAGTCGCCATTTTGAATTTAACCATCATTTTTAATCTGAAGACAAGCAACATGAAAAAGTATGATTTCAAATGACCCCATATGGCCGCCATTTTGAATTTCACCATAAAATCTTGATCTCAGGCATATGTAAATAGATTTAATATGGGCGTAAGATGTCAGGCCATGTTCAGAGATCTCTCGGTGCTGATACATTTGAAAAATGAGCTAAGAATATTGCAATGAACTATAGGCGCAACATGAAAACGAGTGATTTCAGATGACCCTATATGGCCACCATTTTGAATTTGACCATCTATTCTTAATCTTACATATATGTAAATAGATTCGAAATGGATGCAAGATATTTCACTATGGTCAGAGATCTCTCGGTTTCGATAATTTGGACAATGAGCTAAGAATAATGGCTTGAACTATACGAGCAACATGAAACGTTTGATTTTCAGATGATCACATATGACCGCCATTCCGAATTTCACCATCAAATATCGATCAAAGGGATATGTGAATAGATTCAAAACGGACAGAAGATTTCAGGCTATGCATAGAGAACCCTCGGTTTTGACAAATTTGCCCAGTGAGCTCAGAATAATGCTTTGAACTACTCGAGCAACATGAAAAGTGTGATTTTCAGAATACCCCAGGTTTGCTATTTTGAATTAAACCATCATATTTTGAGCGGAAAATTATGCAAACAGATTCTAAATAGGTGTAAGGAGTTAGACTTTGATGCAAGATCCACTGATGTTAACGAATTTTCACAATGATCTGAGAATAATGCATATTATATGAACAAACTGTAGAGGCGTGACTGATGGGTAACCCCACATGATCGCCATTTTGAATTAACGCATGATGGTTAATCATTAGAATTATGGAAATGGGCTAAAACTCAGCTCAATATGACATTCCATAGTATATTATTCCCTTCCACCTTGAACCCTACCGCACAAAGAGCTAGTTTAGCATGGATACCCATTTAACAAATAATGCCATCAAAAGTTACATTTGGCGTCCTTGATCGGTCGTCTACGTCTGAGTGTAAAGATCATGGCTAAATTCAAAATGGTTGCAATGAGGTGCCCTCAGAAAGTAGCATTTGGCATTGTTTTTCGCCCATTATTTATTACATTTCTTGCCCACAAATGTATAAAACTAATTTATTTAGCCTAAATAATCATACTCCATCGCACTGGTATTTTAAGAGAAAAATCGTTGAAAAAAACATCGGCGGAAAAATGTCTTCCGACCAGATGATGTCATCATGATGGTCATCTTGATTTTTGGAAAGCATTTTATGGTAGACGTTGGCCAAGGTATATTGTATAGAAAGTTTCAGTCCTTTAGCCCGGGAAGTAACGAAAATAGATAGGTAGCGAACACCCCTCCTCCCATCTTCCCAAGAATGCAATTGATAGACTCAAAATACCCTAATTCTGAGTTGCTGGTAATATTAGTTATATGGTAATGTGTGTATTTGTAACAAATGGGATTCAAAAACCTCAGTAAGCCATAATTGGATAGCAATTTGGCCTTCCTAAGACACAGAGAGCAAGAAAATCGATATTTTGTCATCTGTGGCGGCCATCTTGGATTTTTGTGTTTCACGTGAATTCTATAGGAAAGTCAAGAGGACTCCTAGGCTGAAACTTGTCAGTAGCCCTTAAGGGAGCATCATGCAAAATATGGCACTTTTATCCGGCCTGAAACGGTAATGTTGAAAAATGACCCTAAGCCACCTGACTAACAAGGTATACTCCACCTTAATAGCTTACATCAAATCGACTGGCTAATACTCCACTATTTAATACAAAATAAAGACATTTCATAATCCACACACTTTACTAAGTTTCAGAATAAACTACAACTAAAAATCGTTTTATTTAATATGCGATATGCAACAGCAGTACGCTCAAAGTAGAAGCCAAATCAATATTTTATAGGAAAGGAAATAAGGATCAGTGATCAGAATAACTGATCAACTTTGGACACTAGCCAATCAAAAGGCCATAGCGACAACTTCATTGATCAAAATAAAAGCTTCTAATATTGATCACCGATCAAATTGTGTTCCCTTATTTCCAGCCCTTATTAACGAATGTTAACCGTCCGGTTTTCTAGCAGGGGCAGAAGACTGGAGGTTATACCAAACGTTCACAATCGGTTTTAATTTAATAATATTTTTATTTACAATATTTAGCTACTTATTAATTAATTTATTTAATTATTCATGTACTCAATTAATTATTGCTATTGATCATGTGTGACTTAGATCACGATAGTGCCTGTCTGTGGGATAATGATATCCCAAAGTATAACACCAGAAAACACGAAACTACAAACTCTTCTATTCTTTGTAATACAAGCATAGCACACACTATTCTTGACCACAGACGGGCGAGACAAGGCCTGAAACAGAATACGGATGACGACAGCAATTACTGAACAGCGCCGTGACCGACATCCCCAGAAAGACTCCCTGAACTGACAAAATCAACATTACACAAGACCAGACGCGCCACTCCAGAGATGCCACTGAACTGGCGATTGTTTAATGCAAAATATACGATCCTTTGGCTTTCAAGCAATATAGGACGCAGCCTGTCATCCTGTACACCGATACACACTCCAAGCACTGTTACAGGCATAGATTTCTGGAAGAACCCGCCTATGGTTCTCCCAGTTTTTTCTGGACGGCTTTGTGTGTATGAAGGGGTAAAAAGACAAAGTAATCACCCAAGCGACTACAATGTATAGTGATATACAGGACAAGTTAGGACTGAGAAATATTCTCAGTCCTTACAATTTCAGCTATTCATCCGCGGTGACATCTTGCAAGTAAAGAAATACATGTATACAGATGCAACATTCGGAACGTGAACAAAACGGGAATACTCAGTGAGTTTCTAACATGAGTTCGGCCATGTTTTTGGATGTTCACTTTGTTAGGGATATCATCAGTTCTCGTCAGGGAGCCCACAAGTTACGAAAAGTTAAGCATAGACTTGTACCTTGCGCCAGATATCCATGAGTATGAGGGCTAGGTAAGACACACTCCATTATGCAGGTCTATGCTCCGTACACTATACCAGACCCTGCACTCAGATTAGGGCAGTACGGTTATTACTCGAACAAACCGGTTCAAGTAACTACCAATGAACTTCGCCGTGTTCACTCCAAGGTAAATAGTACGCTCACAATCCACACCTATAAATACTCTAATTACATAATCCACCGCTGATAAATCTAAATGGTTCGGGCTGAGAAATATTCTCGCAAGTGTTTACACCCTTGTAAACATGATGGCAATACCCCCAAGGGCAATGTTGGCTGTAGCACATGACCTGTTGTGTGTCTTGTAGGTTCAGCAGCCTTGAAATATGATGGCAGCCACAGATAAATGGATAAATTTGACCCAATGACCCAGAAAAGATGGACCAATTTCACAAATTTTGGTAGGCTTCTGCTTTAAGTTTGATGCTCATAAACAGTCGTTCTTGAGATACGGTGTTAACTATAAATTCGTGATAAATTGACATTCGTGATAAATTTGACCTTGTGACCTCGGAAAATCTGGGTCAATCTCACCGATTTTCAATAGGCTTCTGCTCTCTGACCATATAGCGGTAACGAAAAATTGGAAAAATGATGACAGCAATACCCTTCAGGAAAAATTAGTGTAAAAATATAATTATAGTATATGGTGAATCTCAGTACCAGTACCAAACCTCACAAGTCGATTAGGCAGTGCGGTGTTGTCCAGAAAATTAAAGATGCATTATAATGCCCTGGCGCGAGAGGATACCAACATGACCAAAGATAATCATGGAAGCATGGGCATTGCCAAAGTGTCTTGAGAAGAGGTTGTTTCCCAATGCTTATTTACTGGAGGGCTCACTCAATTGTATGCTGTTGAATATGTCATTTACACCCACACCCCTACCAACAATGCCGATTAAACTAAGTTACAAAACAATAGAGGTATGGTATCTTCATCAATCCTGAATGTTTTATTCTGTATTAGCTGAACACATGTTGAAGATACAATAATTAATTCTCAGATATAGTAATTGGATGTGTTGAAGTAAATGCCTTTGATATTCTCGATAACTTCCAGTGCTTTGGATTTGGAGAAAGCAGAAGAGCTAAAAAAATCACTCAACCAAACAACGTTTGGAAGAGCACTTCCTGGGTCAAGAAGACTGATTTCATATTATGAAATGCATAATAGCCATAAATAAGAGCTGTTTTTACTGTTCTGAATTTGAATTTAGGGGAGTGATTGAGTGTGATCAGTCTCGCACTAGAATTTGTGCTATTCTGAGATAGTGTTATCGCAAAATAACGAAAATACTGTTATACGATCACTTTCTAAATGATAAAAATATATCTATTCATCTGTGGGAGCTGTGTTATTACGATCATCAGAGGGGTACTGTATGTTCGCTTTCACGACTACCGGTCTGCTACCTCCTATTCATGTGGGGGGCCCGTTGGCCGAGTGGTTTAGATCGCCGACATACAGTGCTGGCGATTAGGTGCCTGATTCTAGGGTCGCTGGTTCGAATCCCGCACGGGACTCGACCAATTTTTCAGCACTAGAATTTGTGCTATTCTAAGATAGTGTTATCCCAAAATAACGAAAATACTGTTATACGATCACTTTCTAAATGATAAAAATGTATCTATTCAGCTGTGGGAGCTGTGTCATTACGATCATCAGAGGGGTACTGTATGTTCGCTTTCACGACTACCGGTCTGCTACCTCCTATTTTGGCCGAGTGGTTTAGATCGCCGACTTACAGTGCTGGCGATTAGGTGCTTGAGTCTGGGGTCCCTGGTTCGAATCCCGCACGGGACTCGACCAATTTTTCAGCACTAGAATTTGTGCTATTCTAAGATAGTGTTATCCCAAAATAACGAAAATACTGTTATACGACCACTTCCTAAATGATAAAAATATATCTATTCCGCTGTGGGAGCTGTGTGATTACGATCATCAGAGGGGTACTGTATGTTCGCTTTCAAGACTACCGGTCTGCTACCTTCTATTTTTGTGGGAGGCCCGTTGGCCGAATGATTTAGATCGCCGACATACAGTGCTGGCGATTAGGTGCCTGACTCTGGGGTCGCTGGTTCGAATCCCGCACGGGACTCGACCAATTTTTCAGCACTAGAATTTGTGCTATTCTAAGATAGTGTTATCCCAAAATAACGAAAATACTGTTTATACGATCACTTTCTAAATGATAAAAAAAATATACCTTCAATAATGTTTGGGTCATTGTCATCACTCGAATTTCAATATTGTTAGGAACTATGCGGACATGAATTTAGTGAGACCTGTTGGTAATGAGAAATTAATGATGGTTGAACCAACCTTGTACATGTAGCCAACCTTACAAAATTGCAGCATAGGCTGCATTCATGCTGGGATCATGCTGTGTTACAGCGTATGCTGCAATAATGCTGGATCCACTCTGACAAAACATAAGCCAGCATATGCTGCAACCCTCGTGGGGAATCAATTTCCAAAGTTAATTGTCTGGAAATCTTATAACTTGACGCCCAACTGGCTCCACCTATAGGCACATTGGCATGAAAGACAATCTCAAGCGACATTTTGAGACACCCACATATCAAAATTGGAAACAATCCATTCAGGTTTCAATTTTTAACTTGGCATCAGGTGATGCCACCTATAGGCAGATCGGCATGAAAAACAATCCCGAGCGAGATCTTGAGGTAAGGTACCCACATACCAATTTTGAAAAGAATCCTTTCAGTTTTTGAGACGTTCTTGTCTGGAAACGAAGTGGGATGGAGACATGGACGGACACCAATATTATAGCCTTCCTTTAACGAGTGAGTGAGTGAGTGAGTGAGTGAGCGACTATGATTTAACATCACTTTCAGAACTATTTCAGTCATATCATGACATTTGGTTCCTATTCCATTTTTCATCCGGAAACCACACGGGTAGGGGCCTATTCCTTTTCACATTCGGGGAACCCCACCGGTACTCCAGTTAGTCACCTCTTACGACAAGTTCTCTGAGGGACTGAGGCCTATTCTTGCCATGATCTGTCGTGTGCACAACACCCCCCCCCCCCCCTCCTCCCCACTTAGCTTTCGATGTCGAGGGACAATAATTGAAACATGATGGAGCCATGCTGCAGTCAGGTTAAACCTCAGGTCATTGTCACTTGATTGGTTGTTTAGCATAACCAGCCCTCATCTGTCTTAAAATAGATGAGGGATCTGCATTTTTATGCGTAAAACTGACATATACTCGTCTTCTACAAATTCGTATACAATTGGTTTGCAATTTAATAATTAACAATAAATAATTATAGCATCTAGCATGTGCATTTAAAACACCAAGGTCATGCTAAACAACCGATCAAGTGACCATGGCCTTGTGGAATATTCTGCAGCATGGTTCCAGCATGGGACTACATCAATGCAGGAACCATGCTAGGAATATGCTGGGACCACGCAGGAAATCTACTGCATAGTGGCCTGGGAGAATGGGTCAAAATGGTTCTACGTCACTCGCATTTGATAGGCCCCTGATTAGGAGCTAAGCTGAACCATGTGTAGATGTAAATTTGGTCATCGTGAGCATAATCGGATAATTGTTTTTGAAATATGGTAGAACAAGAAATTATGATTAGTGAACATAGTAACTGAAGAAAATTTTGTCAGATTGAGAAATATTCATTATGAATGCCTAACAAAGAAATCCGATTTCAATGGACACAGGCTGGCTTCTACATGTAATTCATCACAAGATGTATGATCTAATGTCTGCTTGTAAACCGGAATAAGAGCAGCCTTCAATCCATCTCCAGTATCAGGTGATATTTCAATCCGCTTTTCCCCAAAGCAATCCCTATGCTTTATTAATATCTGGAAAATAAAAAATAACACTTCCCGTATTACAGCTCTGTGATAAATGAGATTTCCCAATGCACAGACATGACAGATTGCTGTCAGGAGATGCTCACATGTGCCAAGTCTGTTCATTGTAAATTATGTTAATGAAGGGAAGGCTGAACTGTCACAAGAACTTACTCCATACATTTTATATGTAGTTACATTGTACCAGGATCAATTTTGAGGTTTTTCTCCCAGCCAATGAAATCTCAGAATTTTCAATTGATTTCTAGCTTAACCACATGGAAAAATAAAAGTGAAATGGCCATTTAGTCATGCTGTACTGCAGGTGAAACTTGGCTTTTCATGGTGAAGAATAAGGAAATCCCCACTTGCCGTCAAACCCACCCAACATTACTGGCATGACTGGGGTGAGGGGCCAATCTACATGTGCATGTCGTTGTGTTAATTGAATCGCGAAGTGTGTTGTATCCGAAAACACTAAAAACATAAATGTATGTAAATTGAAAACTAAAAAGTTAATATCTTGACTCTCTAAATGGAATCAAGGTTAGTGGCAACAAACACTCGCCTGTCCTCTAAATCAAGTTTGGAACACGCAGAACTGTAGAACATGGACATGTTTTGATAGGTTTTGGCAGGCAGCATGTATATTTCCCTTTTCGCTTGATCAGAGGTCATTTCCAGGATGACGTCAGTCCACGACACTTCCAGTGGCACTATATGCTGTTAATTTCACTGACGTCATCCCGAAAATGACCTCAGATCAAGTGGAAAGAAAGGAAAATATACAAGCTCAGCTGCCTGTCAAAACATTAATTAGCAAGCACACATCCATGTTTTACTGTTCTGAGTATTCCAAACTTGATTTAGAGGACAGTTGAGTGTCTGTTGCCATGAGCCTGATTCCAAATAGGAAAGTTATATCCGTATATCAAAATAGGCAGGTGTCGGGGTGTGTGAGGGTCGAATTTCGAGGCATATTTTCGTCTGTTTGGGACTTCTCATCAGCACAATTATCAGGTCCCATAGGCCTGCATGGACTAACACTATGTTGGCTTTATTCAGTTCACCATATGAGCTCCGGTTCATTCTCATGATCTCTCCCCTGTTTAACCTGGGACGGGTTAGTTAACTATTGATAACCGGTGTAAATATGGTAATATGGATCAAATATTCCTACTATTCCAAGAAAGGACCAATACATAATTTATGATAATTTTGTCGACAAAGTTCACAAATGTTTTTCAACATTTTCAACATATGTCACAGGTTCTGCATTGGGTGACAACTATCACACTTGAAAACAATAACGCATCATTGTGCCAAAATAGAATAGGTGAGCCACAAATGTGCTCTAAATAGACTCGATATCAATGCCAGCCTACCAGAGGCTATTTTGTCCATTCATGGACCGTGTCAGGCTCGAAGCAAACTTTGACTATAAAAATTGTGGACCAATTTGGACTTGATATTGGATCATTTATTCATTGATAATATTGCATTTGGACTAGATTAATGGTGGATCACTACTAACAAAGCAAGGTGATCACATCTGACTTGCTTGGAAATGGGCATAGATCACCACTGTGAGACTCACCTTGAATAGACCAGGCTAGCATAGGTCAAATAATATTTGGAATATTGTAATATGCCTGAAGCACTGTCTCAATACTGGGCCATACATGTAGATAATATCCAATGTTGGATCACTGATCCAACAATCATAGCAGAACTCATCAATTCACCATATTAAAATCTGAATTGTAAATCTGTTCCACATATGTCTCACCACTGGATCAAAAGATCAGTGTAGAATAATGCAATAAAGAGTCTGATCAGGGGTCGACATAATGTTTGTTCACATGTCTTTGACAAGCAAAAAAAATCACTTGACACCCGAGACAAAATAATTGATAGGAAATAGTTCAACTCTTGCATCTTACAAGGTAACATGCAGCCTACAACAGCTACAGATACTAATGATACTACACATGTACCTGACACTGTATTGTAATATTCTTGCAACAGTAATTATGGAGGTGTCGGAACGTTGAGTGAAATACATTTTATGAGCAATACTTTTTCACTAATTAAAAGAGACATTAGATGTTAGCAAATGTCAAGTGTATTTGCGAATTATTGGCACACTACCACCATAACAGTATACAAAATATGAACCTGCAGTCCCGAAAGCTTCTCAGACTTTAACGTACATGGCGGAAGTGAGTATGAGGCCGGCTGACGTCACGCAGCGATGCGCACAATATGTTTTCGGCATTTCTGATTGGTTAAAATAGACGCAAGCCCTTGTAATGGCGGCACTTATGAATCTGTCCGCAGGCCCCAGTTTTTGATGTTTCGATATGAATAGATCGGCGATGAAAAATCGCAAAAAATATTTCCTTACATTTTTAGATATGGGGGAGATAGATCTCTCGCTCAGTGTATACGTTAGTCACGTGTTATTTTCTTCTTTAATTTCTGTAATTACAGTTTGCTTTAAACTTCACAGGAGTCATCAGCTAGATTATTCGGGTGTTTGGCTAGAACTAGCTCTGTAATTAAGTGTAAACAACATAAAATAAAAGTTGTATATCCTGGACAAGCTTGCCTGAACAAACGGACATACAAACTGATTAAAGTGATCGTAAAGTTTCCATCAAATGAAAGACCATTGCAAACTGTGTGGGAAAATATTTATTTATTTTTTTTGCGATTTTATTACACAGAGTAAACTGCAATTAAAGCATGGTATTCTATGGTGGTCTGTTGCAATCTGTTGCTGGGAGTTCTCAAGTCCGAAATCTTGGAGGTGAACGACGAAGTGGCAGGAGGAATTAAACTCCTCATTCCAAATCTTATAGGTTTCACATCTGATGGAATAGTACAGATAACAGAAGACCTACTAAAGATCGTAAATGAGGTCATTAACGCTGGCGATGCGAAGTTCCAAGCTTCCAGGTAGTTACAAGAATTGCTGAACCAGTTTCATAACTGGTGTCTGGTGTCTCGGCGATTCTCTGGAGACCCAAGTCATAGATCTTGTTAAGTTGGCCAATATCAAGATCTCGGAAGAATCAGTTGAATTTTTACTTAGATTCT
The DNA here is from genome assembly GCA_036873755.1 of Hanleya hanleyi. Lineage (NCBI taxonomy): Eukaryota > Metazoa > Mollusca > Polyplacophora > Lepidopleurida > Hanleyidae > Hanleya > Hanleya hanleyi. The sequence continues at coordinate 11,136 of JAVTVY010048631.1, forward strand.
CGCGGACGAACTCTTAAAAGAACTTTTGGCATTGAAGTTTAAGAACATAGCAGGAATTGAGCCCGTGAAGCATGCCATGGAACTCCCGGAAGCAGATGAACAAATATTGCGCTACGTCGCTGGATATGTCCCCTCTGCCATTTTAAAACATTTCCGTAGGTTTCCCAACATCAGTCTTTCGCGAGTGTGTACCAAGGTCCTGACAAGTCCCGTACAGCTCCACGAAATGCACCGTCTTGCCGTACACTAAACACTGGTTCCACGAAATGAACAGAGGAAATGCATTCGACGTGAATGATCACGTCTACATATTATTCCGCCTTGTTGAGGCGACGTCGCACTGAAGGATCTTCTACTAGATCGCGCAAACATCCGAGTGAGAACAGCATGGGACTCGATCACAACTTATATAGACAACAATGTTGTCAGTGAGACTCTGAAAAAGAGAGTATTAACATGAGATGTCAAAATTCGATGCACAGCTTTTTGTAGGGCTTACACAATGCTCGACAAAGGGGCAGCTTCAAAGTCTTTATCTTGTAAAGGACAGAAATCTCTGCGGAAAACGGTAGATAAAAAACTGAACTTTGATTAACTTTAATGTATATATTCATCACTTGTAGAGTCACGACGTGTAATAATCATTTTATTATGTAAAAAATATAATGATTATGAAATATGTATGTATTATCATGTACACAAATGTCCGCTGAGAGATGGATCGAAACTAAAAGATGTTACAAATATATATTTCTCTTGATGAGTAATGATTTGGGTCATATATAAAAAAAAAGAGTTATACCTTCATTTGCCTCTTCTTTTCGGTAATGGCGAGCAATCCATTACACTAGCACCCACTCCTTGAACCGTGCAGTTTCCACGAGCAGCAGAATAGGAACGCACAACCTGCAGAGTTAGCACATTTCGAGCGAATTCCTCAATCGATTGGTTGTGGTTTCTGCCTTCCATTATCCTCTGTAGACTGCAGTGCTCTTCAACTGGATCTTGGTTGAATTTCTGTCTGCTTAGCGTAGTGAATGATTTCACTGTAAATATAAAATCAGTAAATATTTTTTGTTTTTTAATTAGAACGGATTTATAGGTCAACTTTATTTGAACAAAAAAGTGTAATAGCTATGAATATCTGCATTTTAAGGATGTGCCATTAAAAAAGGTAATGGAGCTGCGGAACACACACCTGTAATACAGTGACGTAGCCAGTTCCGATCCAGTGTCAGTTCCGACCCACTTCCCAAAATATTGCTTCTTGTCTCAACCACGATCACGCGAAATCATAAAACATTTTGCGCACTCAAACAAGTTGGTCAACCTCTCAATCATGGTTAAATTATATTATGCATTCACTGGTTTTCTTAGGAGATAGCTTTGCAGACCCACTCCATATACACGGCTACATCGGCCTGAGTACAAACACCATGACCCACCGTCGTGAAAAAAGAGTGTAGTCTGCCAGCGCTTCCGATCAAAGTTTTGATGTTTTATTTCTCACATATAATTATCAAATGGTACTACGTATCTGTCATAAATTTATTCACTGGAGTGTCACTCTAAAGGCTACCCGTCCCATCGTTGACGTCAACTGACGGAGCCAGTTCCAAACCAACATGATCCATGGATCGCCAAGCTTGGTTGCACCATGGCCTGAAAATTCTTTCGAACGCAGCGTCCTCTACGTAAATTCGTAACCCGAGGTTTTGCTTTAATCTGTTATTCAGAGGTAAAATAAATAAAAGTATCAGTGATTTAACATCATGTTTAAGTGAGTATATGCTTATTAGCCATCGGTGATATTTCACTGTCCAATCTAACTTGCCAATATGATCAGCTCGACCATATCACTATCACCCTCAACCAGCATTCTTAACACCAAATGTTCACATATGAGATGAAAAGATGCAAAACGAAATATCCAAATAGGACCCTCTTTTGGGGGAAAAGTTATCATGTTGACGATTATATTTGTTTATATCTGGGGCAAAGATCAATGTCAAAACGAGGCTGGATCGGAACTGACATCTTTCATTAAGAAATGTAATCTTATATTCCCTACAGTTCCACAGGGGCTCGTTACCGTTAATTAGGTTGATTACAGGGGTGGGGAGTCGAGGTAGGGAATAAATTGGGAAGGGTGGTCAATCAAGTCGGAGCCGTCATCTCACCACGCTCACAAACCTATTGTTTTAATCCTCTGCCCTGTAATCAACCTAATTAACCAATTAACAACGGTAACGAGCCCCTGTGTACAGTTCAGTTCATCCTCAGCCAAATTACTTTGTCAATATATTCTATAGACAGTTGTACTGCGATCCTGATAATGATTTTGTCAATCAAACCAATTCCTTTTGAAACAGATGAAAATTTCACTTTGGTGGGTCGGAATTGGCGCCTCGTCTGTACGTAGTCCCTCCAAAGTTTCTCTGCTGAGACAAAATGTTCGTTTCTCTACTGGCTTCATGCCTTGGATGCTCATGCACCAACCTTTCCATGCGTCTAGAAAGCCGACGAACTCCTCTTCCAACCACTTAAATTCAAAACAAAAAGAGAGTGAACACTTAATCTATATACCATAATATTGAAATGTTAGCATAATCAATAACCGGTACAGCGATGGGTAATGACTGAATCAAGCCCGCTTGTGATCGTCTGATGATATTATACGTTCCTCGAGGGGCGTCTTAGAAGTTGGAAACTAGTAGCCAAGCGAATTATAGATTGAGACAGTCAAAAAGTCTATCCATCATAGATATAAACTTTATTGTGGATTTTGTACCTGAGACGTTTGAGAAGCGGAACGCACTGGCTACACCAGAACTCAGCACTTGAATAGGAAAATCACAAAAGTTATACACCAATCAAATAAGTCTCACTATAAACAAGTCAGAAATGACTACATTGTAGTCAAAACCTGCGGCAGTGGCAATAATACAGTGAAAGATATATCAGCGGAGGTAGTGGTAACTGTAGAAAAAAGCGCCATCTGCCAGTGTTTTCATGCCAAGGGAAGTAATTTTCAACTTCCAACCCACAATTGTAGGAATTGCGTAATAGGTCTGATACCATATATATATATATTCAGTTTCCACGTTCAAAATTCGACGATTTTGACTGGTCCGTGCCTGAATTGACAGACGAAGTCACAATCATCGCTTTGGCAATGTCTTGATACAAGTATCGTGTATACCAAGTTTCAAAACATTCGGTTCAGCCGTTGATTTTTGCAAATCAAAAAGGCTTTCAAATATTTGGAAATCCAAACAAATTTCAAGGATTTAGTCATAGCGCAAAAATCTACGCTCTTCAGTCTACCTTCGAGCGAAATGAAAAATTTATATTTACTTCAAGTTAATTTTCAATGAATTTAGTGTCAGGTCTATCGCTTTGATCTGTGAAACTGTGGAATTGGGTTGAAGGTTTATCGAACTGTCAAAGAGACATAATGCCACTTTTCACAATTCAAGTTGAGGCTTAAAGCATTCTTTAGCTCGACTACATACAAGAGATATCATTCATGGGATGTTTCTTTGTTTATAGAGTTGCTTGAATTTCTCATTAAAAATATCTATGTGAAATTTGGCAACACAATATATCAGCAGCATATAGGTATTCCAATGGGTACTAATTGTGCACCCCTGTTGGCTGACCTGTATCTGTTCTCTTATGAATATGACTATATGCAGGCGCTTCAAAAACCGATCCATTCAAAGCCCGTTCCTTCTCATTCATCAAACGCTATATAGACGATCTTCTCGCTGTGGATAATCGCTATATAAATGACGCAGTGAAGGATATATATCCACCTTCACTGGATTTGAAGGAAACTACAGATAGCCCTACAGGCACATCTTATTTAGATCTATCTCTATAAAAATGAAGCGGGCATTCTCTCTCGTCGACTTTATGACAAAAGAGATGATTACAATTTCGACATCGTAAACTATCCCTTTCTGGACAGTAATATTCCAGTGGGACCTGCATATGGCGTATACATATCTCGCTTAGTAGCATTTGCTAGATCCTGTGTTAAATGTGATGATTTTAATCAACGTCACAAAACATTGTTGCAGAAACTTATAAAACAGGGCTATTCACCAAGCGCCTCCACTCAAAGTTTCTCAAATTTGGCGATACATATCGCATGCTGATAGCAAAATACGAACGTAGCGTGCAAGATTTATGGCGCTACGTTTCGTAACTTGTGTCTAATTCCGCTTAACCCGGGGCTAGGGGCCGTATGAACCCATGTACTTCAAGATCCTCATGGTACTCATATGAACAGGCACAATCAAAGCGTGACTGAGATACATCTTTTTTTTAGATGACGACTCTATAACGAATATTATAGATTAAGAATACTGATCAGCGATACGGATTTGATATTTTTGGAACATCATGATGTCTTGCCGGCATCATTGAAAACTGTTGACCGCTTCTCTCTTGCAGGAAACAAGCCTATGTTTATGTATACTATGATTGTCTTTTTGAATTTGGTGCTAATACAGTTATGTGGAAAATGGATCAGTACTGATCAGTATTCTTAATCCATAATATTCGTTGTAATGTCGTCATCAAGAGAATGATGTATCTCAGACACGCTTTGATTGTGATTGTTCGTATGAGCACCATGGGTTCATACGGCCCCTAGCACCGGGTTCCCTAGCCCCGGGTTAAGCGGAATTAGACAAAAGTTACGAAATGTAACGCCATAGACTTTGCACACTACGCTCGTATTTTGCTACCAGCATGCGATATGTTTCGCCAAATTTGAGAAAATTTTAGTGGAGGCGCTTGGTGGTATAGCCTTAAACCCCTTTAAATCCAGAAATGTATCACAGGCTGGCCACTGTTATCCTCGCAATTTCATCGCAAACACATCACATGTGTGGGCAGTCATGCTGTTTTCGAATCCTACAGCTGCCACCATTATTGAGGAAATGACACAGAAGATAAATACTTGGATTAAAACGTAATGCATATGTCTTGTCTCCGGCTGTAAGAGTACAACGTGTCGTTTCTCTGTGAGAATCGGGAAAAGTTCTGACCTCCCTAGGTCGCTTACATCCTACATAAATTGATCGCTCAAAACAATAAAAATGTTATGCTGAAGAGGAGTTACGCTGAGCTAGGAATAGCGAACATTACCACAGCTTGGCTAACAGACGTGTGGTTTCCACATACCCACAGATCACAACAAAAAGGTACGAATTTGCCCTCTGTACTGACCTAGTCTCATTTGTAAAATTTAGCCTCTAGAATATTAGAAAGAAGAACGGAATGATACCTCGTATCATGTGGTATAGCAACTATTTTCACCTAATTCAAGAGGGGTCGTCTCTATGTTTAAAAGTGTGTTGCCATGCTGTTTCTCCGGAAAATAAAACCTTGTGATTATATCCATCAGCATCTATGTTTCCTTGGGGTAGAGAATAACTGATATAATCAAGACGTCCACAAGCCAATCTAATCTATTATCCTGTTACCAATTCACACAAGTGGGGTTCAGTATCTGCATGTAGACTGAAATACAAACATGGTTATTTATAGTAGATAAAACTCAATCAGGGCAGTATACTTTCATCAGCAAATTATTATTACTGTATGAACTGAACTGGACATGAACTGATCAGGGATACTATCCAAAATGGGATATACCCACAGAGTACTCTCACTGAACAAGAGCAGAGAACAACCGATCAGATGTTTCATCAGCTATGGATGATCCACGCAACTGGGGTAAAAATTCAATGTTACATGATCTGGCGCCTATTCTATTTAATAAGTTCATTCTGTATGTCCAAAATTTCTTAAATTTTAGCACGGTATGTTTTGTGAACTAGTTGTTCTCTGATAATTTCTGCACATCTGGGCCCGGGAATACACACTTTTTTCATTCATGGCAAGTTATCCGTATTTTTCAAAGCTAATCTTTTGGAAGCCGTACCCCAGTTACGGGTGGAACAGTCAGCTACGACGCTGGGTTGTCTGAGGCAATAATACCGCATATTATAATCGACTTTCAATTCAATTAAATTAAATTCCTCGACGCCATGGGTCTAGTAGGCCTATATACAGTTTTCTTGTTCGGAGTTTTGGTGAGGGCTTTGCAAATCGTTATGGATTTCATGTCGACCGTCGGGTAAAGTTTAGTCCATTGAAAGAGAGTAGAACGGTCGTTAGACGTGTGCATATGTTGGGCATATAAGTCAGCACACAGTGTACATATAGCAACCTTGATTGAAAGACCACTTCTTTTCCAATAAACATTATTCCATCTTCATTGAAAACTTGGCAATAAATGTATTGTCTATATTGAGTCCGGGGGAAAACATCAAATATATTTGTTTTGCTGACATAATTCAATTGAATGAAATATCTAATTTGATGTATAAAATATAAATCCAGTTCTATACCTTCAACATGAGTGCATATTCAATTATTTCATGCTAGAAAGGTGAAATCGCCGATTCGTTGTAATGATTGAATCGCTGAAGAGTCATTGTGACCCCAGTTTCCGACACGAACAGAACTTTCCTCTATGATATTATAGGACACGTAATTTGTCCTATAGGATCCTATATGATTTTTTGGTAAGGGACAGACGTGTGATTTCCACAGACCCACAGATCACAACAAAAAGGCTCGAATTTGCCATCTGTACTGATCTAGTCTCATTTGTAATATTTAGCCTATATGTATACTAGAACTCTCTGTACGTCAGTAATCAATATTGAACTGTTAGTCACTCGGATGTGTCGCTGGTTGTTCTATGTAGTCGGCAGGTTTTTCCAAAATTAATCCCATACCAAAGTCCAACACCAGCTCCTTTCGCCGATGAACTGGTTTGTTCTGTTGAGCTGTGAGGTTGTCAATCTGAGTGCACAGAGATGATTTGTGTGAGGATAAGCATGGATCCAGCACAATTCATCACACTATTGATCAGGTCTAATAGTAGAAAATCTTAAATAAAATAACTTGTCTACCGTCTCAGCAGCCGTTGACTTTTCGAAAAGTATATGAATCGGTTGACCGCCAGCTAAAAAGCCAGTAAAGATGGGACCGAACTAAAAATTTGAATGTTTTTAGAACCCTATATGTGTTTTGTTGTGTGAGGTTAAACGGCCATGAAACTGATATGTTTGAGGTATATTCAGCTTGGTTTTAAAAATGGTGCGTTTTGTCCTCACTACCGTCAAATTTATATGTTAATAACTTGGTTGTATATCAGAATAGTTCCAGTCAGGTTTTTTATCAATAGTGTAAATCTATATTAGCCGGTGATACAATTCTAATCGCATTGCATTATCTCGATATATTGCGGGCAGAATGTATCTTAGGTTCAGAAATGGATATGTATCGAATGGAAAACTGTTGATCGATTCTTGTAAGAAACCATCAGAACATTTTATTATTTTTATTTCATATACACTTGGAATTGTTGATTATTAATTGTTAGATTATTGACGCGGAAATTCTTTTGTGGACAATGGTTGAATAATCAATGTTGAATCTAGATATTGTTGGTTGAGCATTCTGGTTTCTTTTGATGTATACATTTTTATTATCATTGTGTTTTTACGTTATGTACTGAGTATGCTGTCTCTCATAAACTATGAAGAAAGTTGTGTTTGTGCATTCAGAATGTTCTATAATTGGATAATTCTTATGTATATATCACATACAGATCATGCTACGACATAATAAATCAAAGATACGATAATACCGTTATAATGACAACCTATGATAATGAAAAAAACATAGTTATCGATGAAAAATTAAGACAACTAGCGTAACAATATTTGCATATTTTCGCCTCCCTACCCATCGATAGACTCATATTTCTTACAGTATGTACATGTACGTTTATTTACTCGGACATCTGTGGACGTTAAAGCTGACATGACCTTATTTTATGCAGGAAAGGTATGGAAATATTACTAACCCAGATCATAGGGTTTAGACCACTATAAAAGATTTACATTGGCGGCAATGTTAACGTAATTGCATCTCGTCGATTCCCTAATTAAGTATAGACTTCCATATTTCGGCAAGAAGCACTTTAATTCAAGTGATACAACCTGACAAACTTCTTGATGAGTGTCGCCCATCTAGATTTTGAGTTCTGCGCGCTCGTACAAATGACGTCATCATTTTGGATTTTTCTCTGCTTTCAGAAAGCGATACACAGGCACCAAAATAGTCCCTCTTAGCAACACCTTATTAGGCCTTGAGTTAAAATCAAACTCACAGCGAAATCAAACACATATCATACTCCAATCACCTACCACTGGCCTTCAATTATTTGGAAAAATATTGAAAACAATTCACTTCTCTGGCAGAGGTTGCCTAAAGGGGTTAACGGATCGGGACTATTATTTTGTGGTGTAAGCCCTATAGCTCCCGTTGAATAATACCCAAGGGAACTAATTCTCATGAAAGTGATTACGACTTCATTACTGCCAACTTCCCAACCGAGTACCGTGCCTCTACCGCATATATAAAGCCGGAGTCGATCGAGAGATTTGCCTGTCTGAACTGACACTCGAACTCTCCACATCGTATATATGCTGTCCTTGTCACTACCCCGAAGAAAAGCCGTACACGAAGAGGGAGGGAGGAAAATTGGCTTAATGTCACACTCAAGTTTGTTTCACTCATATGGTGACAGTCAGTTCGGTTGGTGGAGGAAGCCGGAGTACCAGGAGGGAACCACCGCCCTTCGGCAAGTAACTGACCAACTTTCACACATGGACCAGCTAGGCTCGAACCTGTGCCGGTTCAGCGGTGTGAGGCTAGAGGTCACCAGCGAAGCGCCTTAGACCATTCGGCCACCGAGGGCCCGTACACGAAGATGTCATATTACATCACGCATTCATTCCCAAACATTATAAACTGGATAACAAAATGACGGGTCTGACTACCTGTATATGGTAGGATTCATTCAATGTATTACATGTATATCCTGAGATTGGTGGGGGACGCCCGCCCGTGGTGGAGTCCCCGAGGCCCGCCATTTGTACATGTCACATGGCAAATATATGTAGGTTTATTGTTTTGGTGGGAAATTTAAGCTGTACGACGTCGGGCATTACACGTTAGTTTCTCTGGGTATTCTTGCATTTAACAGGTTACCCCATGTTGAGGCGTTTACTCCGTCAGACGTCCACGATACTAATCCTTTAACAATAGATGAATTGTTTGAGCTGATCTGTCATCACAGATCTTCAGCTAGGGTATCTCATTCCGCTTAAGCCGGTGATTGGGGCCGTGTGGATACGTCATGGTTTCCACATGAGCACCGCAATAAAAGCGCGGCTGAGATACTGAGACTAAGTCCGAGAATCTGCCGTATTCTCCGGTCTGAATGTAGGTGCCGATGGATGCTTCCCTGTAGAGCCACATTGTTCCTTTTTAGTGGCCAGACGTCGTCAATATTTTCCACCTCTTGCATATCGCTTCAATTTATTGCCTGTATGTGGTAGGATTCTGCTGGTGGACTGTTAGTTCCCGAGGCCCGCCCTCTGTACATGTCACTTCTTGGAAAATATCTGTAGGTTTATTGTTTTGGTGAGAAAATTAAACCGCACCACGTCGGGCATTACAGGTTAGCTTCTCTAGGTATTCTTGCATTTACCAGATTACTCACTGTTGTGGCGTTCACTAAATCAGACGTCCACGATGCGTATCCATCAACATCACATGAGTTGTTTGAGCTGATCAGTCATCACAGCTCCAGAACTAGCGTACATGTATCTAACTCAGCTTAAGCCGGTGCTAGGGGCCGTGTGGATACTTCATGGTTGCCACATGAACAGTAGCAATAAAAGCGTGGCTGAGATACCAAGGCTACCTCCGAGAATCCACCGTATTCTCGGGTCTGAATGTAGGCGCCGAGGGATGCTTCCTACCTGTAAGTTGCATAATTTCTCCAGCATTGTATCTTGGGTTTCCGCTCTTGCCAGAGAGGTGTACGAAGGAAGACTACGCAACATTCCATTTCATAATACTTGAGGCTCTATATAGTGTAAATGCTGTATGTATTCAAATGCCAGATATGAGGGCACTGCTCCAAAATTATAATTCCGATTGTTCATTCAAATATAGTAATTGTTATGTGTTATGTCTACTAATCAGACCCACCCATACTGAATTGTAAATCCTTAAATACAGAGGTACAAATTGAAAGCTCTCTTTTGTTCTGATTGTCATCCCGTTATCTTTAACTCATTCATCAGTAGTATAGAAACGAGAAATCTCGTAGAATTTTGGTGGAGGAATCATGACCGGGGGAACGAGGCGTGAATTAACTTTTACTCTTGACGTTGAGTCTTGGGTTGCTATGGCAACTTCAAGAGGCCATTTTTGGTCAAGTGACTGGCGGGTGGATGCAAAATTAAGACTTAGATGAAAACGTAACATCTTGCAAAAAATCGGGGAAAACGCACTTTAAGTCTAGATGGGCCATATTCTCATACGAATCGTAAGATAAACCTAAACCACCCCGCTGGATCATGTGGAACGAGCCTGTGAAACGGACCATGCGCTTTGGGAAGGTTCGGTAAATATTTCAACAGGCATTTGTGTGGAAATAAGAATATTTTCTGCCATGCCGTTTTCTTCCTCCGCAGCAGTTATGCTTTTATCAATACGCTGTACGAGCAAGGTTCCAGCGCCAAACCACTCACCAGCTATAGTTGTTGCGAAAATACCAGACATTTACAGTTGCGAACGATCAAATCGTTCAGTTTCGGACTCCCGTGCAGCTAAAATTGTTTGCTTACATCTAAATGGTTTTTGAATCTGTTGCCCATGGACTCTAGTGGAATTGCGTAACGTACGTATGTAATAGTTTTTCCATCCCCAATTATATTTTTCAGCTGGACGCATTACCGATATGCCCCTAATCTTCCCGAAATTAAGTCCGCCATATATAGTTATCGCCGGTCGGCAGAGTTAAATTATTTTCTGCACTCGTCTCAATAAATGTGTGAAGATTAAGACTATATTTTGACAAGATAACGTACGTGCATTTGTATAAAGTACCATGAGGGTCTCTCGGTGATTTCCTGATCTCTAACCCGACAAGTAACACCGTTACGTAATACAGATCCGATACGTCTATAACACCAGGAATACGCAGCTAAACTTGATATTAGACTCAATTCTACCTGCCCACAGGCATTTAGTGTGTTCATCAAGGTACAATGTATCATTCTATTATCGGCATCTCAGGTTTGGACTACGCCATGCATGATCAAATAAATTAAGAAGAAATGTCAACTCAATGTTGTTTCCTTGAATCTAGATTTGTGTCGTCTCCAGATGGAACCGTGCCATACATATACAGAAAATTAGGAACGAGATAGAAACAACTTTGAATTAACACAAATTATTGTATTCATCACAATATATAATATATTAACTGATTATTAGATGTTATATAAATTAGCAAACGCTCATACTAAAACAAGA
>JAVTVY010048632.1:0-22854 GCA_036873755.1 Hanleya hanleyi
AAGGGCCCCTGGGCATGTTGGGCATGTATTCATCCGCGGTGATGCGGTTTTGGCGGTGATGCGGTCGCGGAAAAAAGCTTCCGCGGAGAAAAAGTAGTCCCTAGATAAAATGGTTCGATTGGGTCGAGTGAGGTATCAAAGTGAAGCTTATGTGAAGGGGCATCTAATGGGCTGGGTGTGGGGTTGACATATCGGCCTTCTGCGCATGCGCAGTGACCGAAGGGTATGAAAATAGCCTTTTTGGAGCTAGGGGAGCCCCTAGTGGACCGATGGGGTCGAGTGAGGTATCAATGTGAAGCATTCATGAAGGGGCATCTAATGGGCTGGATGTGGGGTTGACATATCGGCCTTCTGCGCATGCGCAGTGACCGAAGGGTATGAAAATAGCCTTTTTGGAGCTAGGGGAGCCCCTAATGGACCGATGGGGTCGAGTGAGGTATCAATGTGAAGCATTCATGAAGGGGCATCTAATGGACTGGGTGTGGGCTTGACATATCGGCCTTCTGCGCATGCGCGGTGGCCGAAGGGTATGAAAATAGCCTTTTTGGAGCTAGGGGAGCCCCTAATGGTCCAATGGGGTCGAGTTAGGTATCAATGTGAAGCATTCATGAAGGGGCATCTAATGGACTGGGTGTGGGGTTGACATATCGGCATTCTGCGCATGCGCGGTGGCCCAAGGGTATGGAAATAGACGTTTTGGGAGCTAGGGGAGCCACTAATGGGCCGATGGAGTTCTATGAGGTATCCATGTGAAGCCTAGGTGAAGGGGTATTTGCTGGCTGGGTGGGTGCATGTAAAAATTTTCTTGAAAAAAAAAAAAAAATACGGAACACGGACTTTATCGAAAAACCTGGGAAAATGCCTATATGGGGTATGAGGGGTATATAGGTCGCCGGGCTTAACAGGGCTTGTCTATCAATAGAGTTATCTCCCCCTAGTTCCAGGGTGGGTGTATGTAAAAATTTTCCTGAAAAAATACGGAATACGGACTTTATCCTAAATTACGGGAAAATGCCTATATGGGTATGGGGGTATAGCACCATCCTGGGAAACCTACTTCTCTACATTTGCGGTATAGGTTGTGGGGTCTCGTTTTCTTAATCTCGTCAAGACAAACATGATAAGAAGTGTCCCGGAGCGAAACGGTGAAATTTTTGAAAAAAGTCACCGAGCCTCATATAGTCCCATACTGGGGTATAGGATCAATGTTTGTCCCCCTGGGAAACGTACTTCTATACATTTGCGGTAGGGTTGTTGGGTCTCGTTTTACTCGTCTCGTCATTTAGAACATGATAGGAAGTGTCCCCGTGCGAATCGGTGAAATTTTTTAAAAAGTACGATATAGCCCCATATAGACATATATATGTAAATATATATTTCCATACTGGAGTATAGGTTCAATGTTTGTCCCCCTGGGAAACCCACTTCTATACATTTACGGTAGGGGTGTGGGGTCTCGTTTTTCACGTCTCGTCATGTAGAACACGATAGGAAGTGTTGCGGAGCGAATCGGTGAAATTTTTGAAAAAAGTCACCAAGGCCTGGGTAGGCCCATAGGCCTATACTGCATGGCTGTGGGTGTATAGGGCCATACGGGATGGACATGTTGGAGTCTAGGTGAGTCCCTAATGGTCCAATGGGGTCGAGTGAGGTCTTATTTTGAAGCTCTCGTGCAGGAGCATCCGGCTGGGCTAATGGTTCGTCCGTGTTCAATAGTCTGCGCATGCGCAGTCTAGCCGTAGTATAGAAAACAGGCATTTTGGGTGCTATGTAGGGGTGTGTTTGGGTTAGAGATGAGCTAATCACGGTTCGAATGGGTCGTGTGAGGTGTCAAAGTGAAGCTTGTGTGGGGTACAGTCAGAATGGTGTGTTTTTGAATGCATGTCGCGTCAATCTGCGCATGCACAGTTGGTTGTAGTAAGTAAAGTGGCCATTTTGGGGCAGTACATGAAGGTATTTGGGGTAGAGATGGACTATTCACGGTCCGAATGGGTCGTGGAAGGTGTCAAAGTGAAGCTTGTGCGGGTTAGAGTCAGAATGATGTGCTTTTAAGTGCAAACCGCGTCAATCTGCGCATGCGCAGTTGGTTGTAGTAAGTAAAGTGGCCATTTTGGGGCAGTGAAGGAAGGTATTTGGGGTCGAGATGGGCTATTCCCGGTTCGAATGCGTCCTGGAAGGTGTCATCTTGTAGTTCTCGGGGTGTACATTCCGATTTGAGGGATGTTCGCGTCATCTGTGACGTCATCGATGACGTCATCGGTACAGTAGTAGCGAAAGTGGCCATTTTGGGGCAGTGAAGGAAGGTATTTGGGGTCGAGATGGGCTATTCACGGTTCGAATGCGTCCTGGAAGGTGTCATCTTGTAGTTCTCGGGGTGTACATTCCCATTTGAGGGATGTTCGCGTCATCTGTGACGTCATCGGTGACGTCATCGGTACGAGTAGTAGCGAAAGTGGACATTTTCGGGCAGTACATGAAGGTATTTGGGATCGAGATGGGCTATTCACGGTTCGAATGCGTCCTGGAAGGTGTCATCTTGTAGTTCTCGGGGTGTACATTCCGATTTCAGGGATGTTCGCGTCATCTGTGACGTCATCGGTGACGTCATCGGTACGAGTAGTAGCGAAAGTGGACATTTTCGGGCAGTACAGGAAGGTATTTGGGATCGAGATGGGCTATTCACGGTTCGAATGCGTCCTCGAAGGTGTCATCTTGTAGTTCTCGGGGTGTACATTCCGATTTGAGGGATGTTCGCGTCATCTGTGACGTCATCGGTGACGTCATCGGTACGAGTAGTAGCGAAAGTGGCCATTTTCGGGCAGTACATGAAGGTATTTGGGGTCGAGATGGTGCGGTAGGAATATCATTCTGCGCATGCGCAGACGCAATGCGGAGCTCTCGTCCAATCATAAGCGAGTATTTCAAATCCGTCACAGAGCTCTCAGCCAATCAGAAGCGAGTATTTTGACCCAGTGCATTATGGGCCATATCCAAGATGGCGGCACGTATGTTCAAGATGGCGGCACATCCGGTGTCGAAAACTGGCCATTTCGTCGGGATGTGGTCACCTAGTGTCGAAAACTGGTCCTTGTATGGGTCCTGCTAGACGTTTTGACGCCATGATATAGACCGGAGAGAGACAGAGAAAACAACAACAACAAGGATGACACATGAGGGAACAACAGCAACAACAAGTTTTTTTTTCATATAGTTTATTTTCCCCTCCATCATAACATACCCACGCTGGGGGACCCGCGTTGGGTATGTTTACAATTCAAGAAAGACTCTTGTCCAATCAGAGACCGCCATTTGCATCTGTCCTGTTCCTGTCCGTTAGATGTATTCTTGTCCAATCAGAAGTCGCCATTTCAGAGAGTTCCTTCTTCGGTCATGTTCATTCTGAACCGTTTATTCTAATCATCGTCGGCCAGGCCTGGATACCGTTGAGGCCACATATCCTCAGATAGTTGTTTGTGCATTCTGAGTATCTATCAGTGCATGGGTGAATACTTTCATCCGATGGGGATGGTGGTCAGTTTAACCACAAAGAACGTAACATTGGTCACCCTCTCCACTTGCCATTTTGTGTTTTGTCGTTGTTGTCGTATCCATTGCAAACTATCCACGCTGTCCAGTTCCTTCAGCATCGTCTCCAGTGACGCACGATGGATAATGGTGAAAGGCTGGTCAAACACCCGGGTATTATTGCTGGGATAAAAGTAACGGAGCTGGTCTGTCTCTTTATGGCGAAGAATGTATCCAAAAGTGAGATTTAACTTGAAGGCTGTATCTTGGTCGTTGAAGATGGCCTCCACGTAGCTACGTAGACGGATGTTTTCTTCCAACCGGAAATTATATAAGTCCAATATCGGGCGATGCCGATGAAAACAGTGTCGGATCACGGACCAATGGCGTCGATACATCTCACGCACTGGATGATCTTCGGGTAAGAGATCGCTGGGAACATCCACCGCATCTTCCAGAAAAGGTTCGATGTTGTCAGGCGTATGACGTGAAACCGTAACGGTGGAGTCCGGCTGGATATCCAGGCTCTTCTGAACTGTGGGTACAGGCGGGCTCTCCGTCATCGCATCACCCGTGGCGTTCGTCTCCCCGGGCTTATCTTCACTGGGCCTGACCTTTTGCGGCTCCTCTTCAGTAGGAAGTTGTCGCCCAAATCGTAGAGACGGGACATGAATCAAACGTTGGTGCCGTCTTAGCTGACTGCGTCGTTTGAAGAGTTGACCACATTCATAACATTGTTCCGTCGCACCCTTGTGGAGTGAGCGTTCGTGGCGCAGTAAAGCATCTTCCCGATTAAATGACCGTGCGCAGGTTATACAAGAATATAGTGTACCAGTGTGGATGGAGGACTCGTGTCGTCGCAAGTCTTCTGGGCGAGTAAATGACTTCTGGCAAGTTGTGCAAGTGAACATCTTGGTGGTGGACAGAGTGTCTGATGAAACGGCAAGGCCGCTTCCGTTTTATAGCGCGCTAGCTGTTGATCTATTTTTAGCACACTCAGTTCAACTACCTACCGGATGTAGGCTGTTTTTAATCGTCATCGGGCAGGCCAGGATACCGTTGAGGAAACATATCCTCAGATAATTGTTTACGCATTCTGAGTATCTTTCAGTGCATGGGTGAATACTTTCAGCCGATTGGGGTGGTGGGTCAGTTTAACCACGAAGAACGTAACATTGATGACCCTCTCCACTATCCATTTGGTGTTGGGACGCTGTTCATAGGCCCATTCCAAGGGATCCACAGTGTCCAGTTGGGCCAGCATCGTCTCTAGCGACGCCCGATTGGTGATTGTGAAAGGATGGTCGTACACTGGGTTGATGGCACTGGAATAGAAATGGCACAATTCGCGCGTCATCTTATGGCATAAGATGTAGCCAAATGCTACATTTAATGTGAAGGACGTAGGTTGATCATTGAAGATGGCTTCCACGTAGCTGCGTAGACGGGCGAGGTCGGTCAGTCGGAAATTGTACAAGTCCAATATAAGGCGATGACGGTGGAAGCAGTGTCGGATCATGGGCCAATGGCGTCGATATATCTCACTCACTGGATGATCTTCGGATAAGAGATCGCTGGGAACATCCACCGCATCTTCCAGAAAATGTTCGTTGTTGTCAGGCGTATGACTGAAAACAGTAATGCTAGGAACCGGCTGGATATCTAGGCTATTCTGAGCTGTGGGTATAGGCGGGCTCTCCGCGATCGCATCACCAGTGGCATTCTTCTCCCCGGGTTCATCTTCAGTGGATCTGTCCCTCCTGGGTGCCTCTTTAGTGGAAAGTTGTCCCTCATGCCATGGTGACGGACCATGAATCAAACGTTCATGCCGTTTTAACTGACTGGGTCGTCTGAAGAGTTGACCACATTCTTCGCATGGACGCTTGGGTGGCCCATGAATTGAACGTTCATGGCGCTGTAAATGATCTGGGCGCTGAAACGACACTGTAGGCCTACATATCGTACAGCTATACCGGGCGGTTCCATCGTGCTTGGCAGCCTCATGGCGGCGCAAGTCGTGCCGGCGAGTGAACGATTTCGAGCACGTAGTACAAGTGAACATCTTGGTGGTTGACAGAGTGTCTGATGAAACGGTCAGGCCGTTTCCTTTTTATAGCAAGCTAGCTGTTGATCTATTTTTAGCACCATCAGTTCAACTTGGACGTCAGCGGTAAGGACCCGGATGTAGGCGCGGACGTCATTGACAAGAGCTCGGATGTACAAGAACCCGGATGTACCCGGATGTGAATGCGTCTGATGCGTGTGTGTGTGTGTGTGTGTGTGTGTGTGTGTGTGTGTGTGTGTGTGTGTATGCGTCTGTGTGTCTGTGTGCGTGTGTGCATTTCTAAGAGCCCCGGAGAGAGAACAACAACAACAACAACAAGGATGACACATGAGAGAGGACCAATACATATGGACACATGTTCATTCCTATATTTAAAGACTCTACCACCACCAACGCCACCAACACCACCACCAACGCCACCAACGCCACCACCAACGCCACCAACGCCACCACCGGGCGTTGACGGGCGTCAACGCCCGGTGGTGGTGGTGGTAACCCCGGTGTGGCAGAGCTCCGAGAGCTCCACGCCCGGTGGTGGTGGTGGGAACTCCCGTGTGGCAGAGCTCTTGGATCGCAGCTCTTGGAGCTCAACGCCTGTGGAGCTCAGATCTCGGAAGTGACATTTGCATACGACCTCTGTGAGGTCACTTCCGCTTCCGTTCACGTGACCGGAACTGATCTTTGACCCCGGCGCGCAAACGTTGCCACCGCGGTGGCAACCTTTACACCGCGAATGTGGTCAACTCTTCAGACGACCCAGTCAGTTAAAACGGCATGAGCGTTTGATTCATGGTCCGTCACCATGGCATGAGGGACAACTTTCCACTAAAGAGGCACCCAGGAGGGACAGATCCACTGAGGATGAACCCGGGGAGAAGAATGCCACTGGTGATGCGATCGCGGAGAGCCCGCCTATACCCACAGCTCAGAAGAGCCTAGATATCCAGCCGGTTCCTAGCATTACTGTTTTCAGTCATACGCCTGACAACAACGAACATTTTTTGGAAGATGCGGTGGATGTTCCCAGCGATCTCTTATCCGAAGATCATCCAGTGAGTGAGATATATCGACGCCATTGGCCCATGATCCGACACTGCTTCCACCGTCATCGCCCTATATTGGTCTTGTACAATTTCCGACTGACCGACCTCGTCCGTCTACGCAGCTACGTGGAAGCCATCTTCAATGATCAACCTACGTCCTTCACATTAAATGTAGCATTTGGCTACATCTTATGCCATAAGATGACGCGCGAATTGTGCTATTTCTATTCCAGTGCCATCAACCCAGTGTACGACCATCCTTTCACAATCACCAATCGGGCGTCGCTAGAGACGATGCTGGCCCAACTGAACACTGTGGATCCCTTGGAATGGGCCTATGAACAGCGTCCCAACACCAAATGGATAGTGGAGAGGGTCACCAATGTTACGTTCTTCGTGGTTAAACTGACCCACCACCCCAATCGGCTGAAAGTATTCACCCATGCACTGAAAGATACTGCACTGAAAGATACTCAGAATGCGTAAACAATTATCTGAGGATATGTTTCCTCAACGGTATCCTGGCCTGCCCGATGACGATTAAAAACAGCCTACATCCGGTAGGTAGTTGAACTGAGTGTGCTAAAATAGATCAACAGCTAGCGTGCTATAAAACGGAAGCGGCCTTGCCGTTTCATCAGACACTCTGTCCACCACCAAGATGTTCACTTGCACAACTTGCCAGAAGTCATTTACTCGCCCAGAAGACTTGCGACGACACGAGTCCTCCATCCACACTGGTACACTATATTCTTGTATAACCTGCGCACGGTCATTTAATCGGGAAGATGCTTTACTGCGCCACGAACGCTCACTCCACAAGGGTGCGACGGAACAATGTTATGAATGTGGTCAACTCTTCAAACGACGCAGTCGGTTAAGACGGCACCAACGTTTGATTCATGTCCCGTCTCTACGATTTGGGCGACAACTTCCTACTGAAGAGGAGCCGCAAAAGGTCAGGCCCAGTGAAGATAAGCCCGGGGAGACGAACGCCACGGGTGATGCGATGACGGAGAGCCCGCCTATACCCACAGTTCAGAAGAGCCTGGATTTCCAGCCGGACTCCACCGTTACGGTTTCGAGTCATACGCCTGACAACATCGAACCTTTTCTGGAAGATGCGGTGGATGTTCCCAGCGATCTCTTACCCGAAGATCATCCAGTGCGTGAGATGTATCGACGCCATTGGTCCGTGATCCGACACTGTTTTCATCGGCATCGCCCGATATTGGACTTACATAATTTCCGGTTGGAAGAAAACATCCGTCTACGTAGCTACGTGGAAGCCATCTTCAACGACCAAGATACAGCCTTCAAGTTAAATCTCACTTTTGGATACATTCTTCGCCATAAAGAGACAGATCAGCTCCGTTACTTTTATCCCAGCAATAATACCCGGGTGTTTGACCAGCCTTTCACCATTATCCATCGTGCGTCACTGGAGACGATGCTGAAGGAACTGGACAGCGTGGATAGTTTGGAATGGATACGACAACAACGACAAAACACAAAATGGCAAGTGGAGAGGGTGACCAATGTTACGTTCTTCGTGGTTAAACTGACCACCATCCCCATCGGATGAAAGTATTCACCCATACACTGATAGATACTCAGAATGCACAAACAACTATCTGAGGATATGTGGCCTCAACGGTATCCAGGCCTGGCCGACGATGATTAGAATAAACGGTTCAGAATGAACATGACCGAAGAAGGAACTCTCTGAAATGGCGACTTCTGATTGGACAAGAATACATCTAACGGACAGGAACAGGACAGATGCAAATGGCGGTCTCTGATTGGACAAGAGTCTTTCTTGAATTGTAAACATACCCAACGCGGCTCCCCCAGCGTGGGTATGTTATGATGGAGGGGAAAATAAACTATATGAAAAAAAACTTGTTGTTGTTGTTGTTCCCTCATGTGTCATCCTTGTTGTTGTTGTTTTCTCTGTCTCTCTCCGGTCTATATCATGGCGTCAAAACGTCTAGCAGGACCCATACAAGGACCAGTTTTCGACACTAGGTGACCACATCCCGACGAAATGGCCAGTTTTCGACACCGGATGTGCCGCCATCTTGAACATACGTGCCGCCATCTTGGATATGGCCCATAATGCACCGGGTCAAAATACTCGCTTCTGATTGGCTGAGAGCTCTGTGACGGATTTGAAATACTCGCTTCTGATTGGACGAGAGCTCCGCATTGCGTCTGCGCATGCGCAGAATGATATTCCTACCGCACCATCTCGACCCCAAATACCTTCATGTACTGCCCGAAAATGGCCACTTTCGCTACTACTCGTACCGATGACGTCACCGATGACGTAGATGACGCGAACATCCCTCAAATCGGAATGTACACCCCGAGAACTACAAGATGACACCTTCGAGGACGCATTCGAACCGTGAATAGCCCATCTCGATTCCAAATACCTTCATGTACTGCCCGAAAATGTCCACTTTCGCTACTACTCGTGCCGATGACGTCACCGATGACGTCACAGATGACGCGGACATTCCTCAAATCGGAATGTACACCCCGAGAACTACAAGATGACACCTTCCAGGACGCATTCGAACCGTGAATAGCCCATCTCGACCCCAAATACCTTCTTGTACTGCCCGAAAATGGCCAATTTCGCTACTACTCGTACCGATGACGTCACCGATGACGTCACAGATGACGCGAACATCCCTCAAATCGGAATGTACACCTCGAGAACTACAAGATGACACCTTCGAGGACGCATTCGAACCGTGAATAGCCCATCTCGATCCCAAATACCTTCATGTACCGCCCGAAAATGTCCACTTTCGCTACTACTCGTACCGATGACGTCACCGATGACGTCACAGATGACGCGAACATCCCCCAAATAGGAATGTACACCCCGAGAACTACAAGATGACACCTTCCAGGACGCATTCGAACCGTGAATAGCCCATCTCGACCCCAAATACCTTCCTTCACTGCCCCAAAATGGCCACTTTACTTACTACAACCAACTGCGCATGCGCAGATTGACGCGGTTTGCACTTAAAAGCACATCATTCTGACTCTAACCCGCACAAGCTTCACTTTGACACCTTCCACGACCCATTCGGACCGTGAATAGTCCATCTCTACCCCAAATACCTTCATGTACTGCCCCCAAATGGCCACTTTACTTACTACAACCAACTGTGCATGCGCAGATTGACGCGACATGCATTCAAAAACACACCATTCTGACTCTACCCCACACAAGCTTCACTTTAACACCTCACACGACCCATTCGAACCGTGATTAGCTCATCTCTAACCCAAACACACCCCTACATAGCACCCAAAATGCCTGTTTTCTATACTACGGCTAGACTGCGCATGCGCAGACTATTGAACACGGACGAACCCCGTTTCGCTCCGGGACACTTCTTATCATGTTTGTCTTGACGAGATTAAGAAAACGAGATCCCACAACCTATACCGCAAATGTGGAGAAGTAGGTTTCCCAGGATGGTGCTATACCCCCCATACCCCATATAGGCATTTTCCCGTAATTTAGGATAAAGTCCGTATTCCGTATTTTTTCAGGAAAATTTTTACATACACCCACCCTGGAACTAGGGGGAGATAACTCTATTGATAGACAAGCCCCGTTAAGCCCGGCGACCTATATACCCCCATACCCCATATAGGCATTTTCCCAGGTTTTTCGATAAAGTCCGTGTTCCGTATTTTTTTTTTCAGGAAAAATTTTACATGCACCCACCCAGCCAGCAAATACCCTTCACCTAGGCTTCACATGGATACCTCATAGAACTCCATCGGCCCATTAGTGGCTCCCCTAGCTGCAAAAAGGCTATTTTCATACCCTTCGGCCACCGCGCATGCGCAGAATGCCGATATGTCAACCCCACACCCAGCCCATTAGATGCCCCTTCACATACCTCATACGACCCCATTGCACCATTATTGGCTTCGCTAGCTCCCAACACGGCTATTTCCATACCCTTGGGCCACCGCGCATGCGCAGAATGACGCTATTTCAAATCCACTAGTCCAGTCAGATGCCCCTTCACCTAAACTTCACTTGGATACCTCATACGACCCCATTGCACCATTATTGGCTTCGCTAGCTCCCAACACGGCTATGTTCATACCCCTTGGGCCACCGCGCATGCGCAGAATGACGCTATTTCAAATCCGCTAGTCCAGTCAGATGCCCCTTCACCTAAGCTTCACTTTGATACCTCACTCGATCCCATTGGACCAGTAGTAACTCCCTAGCTCCCAACACGGCTATTTCCATACCCTTGGGCCACCGCGCATGCGCAGAATGGTGACAACGCCCAAGCCGCTAGTCCAGTCAGATGCCCCTTCACCTAAGCTTCACTTTGATACCTCACTCGATCCCATTGCACCATTATTGGCTTCGCTAGCTCCCAACACGGCTATTTCCATACCCTTCGGCTACCGCGCATGCGCAGATTGGTGACAACGCCCAATCCGCTAGTCCAGTCAGATGCCCCTTCACATAAGCTTCACTTTGATACCTCACTCGACCCCATTGGATCATTATTGGCTTCGCTAGCTCCAAAACGGCTATTTTCATACCCTTCGGCCACCGCGCATGCGCAGAATGACGCTAGTTCAACCCCACACCCAGCCCATTACATGCCCCCTCACCTAAGCTTCACATTGATACCTCACTCGACCCCATTGGACCAGTAGTCACTCCCCTAGCTCCAACACGGCTATTTCCATATCCTTGGCCCACACGAGTTGTCTCCCTTGCGTCAATGTGTGCAGATGGCGCTACGGTCGACGCCGTGATATGGAAAGGGCGTCCTCGCACCATCCTGGAGCCGCCATTTTCTTTGTTGTATTCTTGCGGAGATACACGGGACAATAAACACTCGACCCTAGGGTGGTACAGATGCTAGACTGATCCTATTAACATGGTACAACACCTATAGATTATGTTTATTACTATTATATGGCTTAGAGGTTTTTTTGAGGGTAATGTGAGGGTTTTTCTCCCCGTGACGTCCCCACCGCCTCGTTTGCTCCCTTGCGCCGTCTAAAAACACCGCCATTTTACAAGTAATTAATTAAAATTAATTAATTAATTAATTAATTAATTAATTTATTTGAAATACTAGTACCCATCCTCCGTATGGCAGAACTGTACAACCCAGAACAAGTCGAGACATGCCTTGATCACGTGATCGTCATTGGGAAACCATACCCAGCCCATTAGATGCCCCTTCACCTAAGCTTCACTTTGACACCTCACTCGACCCAATCGGACCATTTTATCTAGGGACTACTTTTTCTCCGCGGAAGCTTTTTCCCGAGACCGAATCACCGCCAAAACCGCGGCCAGACCGCATCACCGCGGATGAATACATGGAACTATATTTGACCTGGAAAAATTGGAACTCTCCTGTGCTGGAGGTAGCTTTTTGGTCATGAGGTCAAGTGGGCGGGGCCTCTCCAAAGGTCAGACGAATACTCGCTTCTGATTGGACGAGAGCCGCCACGTGACCGCCACAAATTTGCATAAATAAGACACAATTTGCCTTTTATATACTACTGCGCGGTGACTGGCGATTTTTGACTGCAGAGAAACTCACCACTCGCCACGCGCCGTGGACCTTCCGGCGCGCGGCGACTGGCGACTTTCTGCTATCTCTTAATCTGCAAAAACTCGCCAGTCGCCACGCGACGTAAAACGCGGCGAGTTTCGCTCTATCTCTTAAC
Source organism: Hanleya hanleyi (assembly GCA_036873755.1). NCBI lineage: Eukaryota > Metazoa > Mollusca > Polyplacophora > Lepidopleurida > Hanleyidae > Hanleya > Hanleya hanleyi. The sequence goes on from JAVTVY010048632.1 coordinate 12,385, forward strand.
CTGGAAAAACTCGCCGTGCGCCACTCACCGGACAAACCACGGCGCGCAACGACTGGCGACTTTTGACTTCTGGAATCCTCCATTTGCGTACACTTCGCCATCCATAAGATAGCTTGCGAATCGTGTGTCTCCATTATCGCGGAGCGATATCCAGTACTTTATCGGATTCTGTTCGGCCTCCATCCGGCGGAGAACAGACCCGAGAAATCTGATAAATTACAGGTTTTCATACCACTTCTGAAACAGATACTGCCTGGGCTTACAAAATATATAGTTATGTATAACTTTCGTATCATCCATGAGGTGTGGTGGATCTGAAATTTTGAACAAGTAGTACATCACATGACTCGAAAATGGCGAGTTACGTTGGGGTTACGTCGGTAGACTTTAGCTGATTGACTGACGAAGTCACGTGGTATTGATTGTAATTCCCTCCTGCAGTTGCCGAAAGTAGGCTGAACATGGATACACACGATCCCAGGGTCAGTCTTACCGCGTATAGATGACCGAGATGGTTACAGGTTGGGAATCCTCAGGACTTTTTCTCAAATGCGCATGCCCGGGGAGCATCAATTATCGGAATATTTTGTTCGAAACATGCTGTCATTTAATTTAATTTTAAATCTCTTCTTCGTGCATAAATATACATAATTTGTAATGAATGAACTGTCCAGCTACATCTGATGCTATGTAACTAAGTTTGAAGATATAAGCTATCTGTAATAATTAGCATAGTTGTTTTTTGAAACAAGTTGTTTTTTAATGCAATAAGCATATAGGGCAATCTAATTTTGTCAAATGTGCAGATATTTTTTGATTAAAATACTCATTATCCGTTTCTGTGCAGAACTTGCATACTCCCGTTATTTTCTGCTGGTATATTTTAAAAAGTTTCTGTTTTTATTACACCAAGACAACATTTTCAATTGTTTTTTTCATTCGTTTTATATAAGTGCCTATATATATTGATAAAACAGCATATCGTTTTTAATTCAGAATGAATCGCTTTGAAATTGTTCCTTATTTAAAATACAATAAAGCACTCGACGCGGGAATTTTGTTTTACAAGGTAAAAGCAACGTCAACTAATATGCTGTATGAAATATTAAGAAAGCGAATTGAGCGTCATCGTCATATTGATTAAAAAATTAAGAAAAAATACTAACATTCTCTTTGGATGATTGAATTTCTCTCTTCGCAAGTTTTATGTGAACAAACTATCAAGACCCTATTTCTAATGATGAAAAGACGTATTTCTTTCAACACTTTCCATATTTTTTTCACTTTTTACCCCCTCAAATTCTATGAGATCGCGACTGTGATGTGTGATATTGTAACTGCATAATTGATGCTCCCCGGGCAGGCGCACTTGAGAAAAAGTCCTGAGAATTCCAGAAGTCAAAAGTCGCCAGTCGCCACGCGCCGTGGTTCGTCCGGCAAGTGGCGCGCGGCGAGTTTTTCCAGGTTAAACTCGCCGCGTTTTATGGCGGGTGGCGACTTAGCCAAGTTGACATGGCTTCGTTCGTTCCTACTACGCCATGATGCCTCTCAATGAACTTACATGTACACTCCGGGATCAAACGGCTCCATGGGTCATTCGGTTCCATCCGGCAATAAAACAATCCCTCAAAGCTCTCTGACCATTTGTTTTATCGAGTTCGGCAAAGAGTTTGATTGCCGTGAAGAGCTCATCCGTCTGCAATCAGTCTTCAATTCTTGCCGGATGGAGCCGAACGACCCATGGAGCCGTGTTATCCCGGAGTGTACATGTAAGTTCATTGAGAGGCATCATGGCGTAGTAGGAACGAACGAAGCCATGTCAACTTGGCTAGTGGCGACTGGGAAGTTTTGCATGGTAGATGCGTGCAAAGAAAGCCAACAATCCATGCGCTGTAAAACTGATCTAAGAACACCTGTATAGTTGTATGAACATGATGAAGGGGCAGGCGATGGGCCAGGGAATCCGCGACATTTCGGTACACGACATTTCGACACGCGACATTTTGACACGTGACATTTAGGCACGAAGAGGGTATTGCGGCACCATTTTTTACAGGCCAAACTACACTAAAAATAATATTTTCACATTCTTAACATCATGCGGCTGAGAGTTTAATATTATAAGTCGTAGGTCATGCTTCAAAATAACCCACAAACAACATGTAGTTAGAGTGTTTGACTCTGACCCGGAGTGCTGCAACCTCGCCAGTGACCGCTTTACATATACTCGCCTATTCACAAGGCGCTGGACTGATTCGGTGTCCAGGGTAATATGGACTGATGGTGGAACTAGTTGCTACGCTAGACCTTCGCCAGCGGAGGCACTTGGGGAATAAAGTACCTGGGTGTCTTTCAGTGACCGCTATATAAATCCACTCACAGTAGTACATCGCATACACCGCTAGCACAGGCCCGCAAAACAAGAGCTTTGGTGGGGAGGGGGGGCCGGTGGTGGCAGTGGTGAAGTGTCGAAATATGTCCTCTATAGACAACCTGATGCTTTATATAAAAAGATGTTTTTTTATATAAAGCACGGGGCTTATATATAGAGGCCCCATATCACACTTCACCCCAATGCCACCGCCCTCCCCCCCCACAAATCCTTTTGTTTTGCGGGCCTGTGACCGCTAGGAAGCTCACAGGGTTAGACTATCACAGCACTTTCAGTATAGTAGTTCGTCCAATTGTAGAATTGTATAAATCTTCACTTCACAGCATGAGCTATAAATGTTGAGTGATTCCAACTGATTGTATATTAATATGTACTCCTATACGGAGGTGCTCCTATATAGAGGAGGGATTTACCAACTGAACTGAACTGAACTGAACATGGCAATGGTCCACGCCTGGTCACAGACCATGGCAATGGTCCACGCCTGGTCACAGACCATGGCAATGGTCCACGCCTGGTCACAGACCATGGCAATGGTCCACGCCTGGTCACAGACCATGGCAATGGTCCACGCCTGGTCACAGATCATGGCAATGGTCCACGCCTTGTTATCATAATTCGTGAAAAGCCACACCCTTGGTCAGTATATCTGTGACGATCCAGCACCGCGACAAATTAATTGGGACAAGTTGTATTTTCCTGTTAGGCCAAAAACAGAAAATTTCTGGTTTCACAGCAGTTACGGTTTTCGTCGGTGTTTCGTCACTATACAATATGGCTATATCCCGTTTCACCATTTGCTGCTAATGTAGATGTTTACAGTTTTGCAACTTGAACATTTTTGTTTTCATTCGGGAAATGGTCCGCATCAAGAGGCGACGCTTTGCTTTCCGCAAATAATTATGCTTGTGCCAATATGTTTTGGTTTTTTTGCAGTTACTTCCTTACTTCATTGTTCGTCGAACTTTTGGCAGATACTTAATTGGCAGTTTCGAATCGGTTTATATATTAATATATCTGATTATTGTTCATAAATAGTTTGGCGTTCGTGAAAATATATAGTTCTGCATACGAATGAACCAGACATTCCCGTTAGACAGGCCTCGCCGGGCTGACAAGGAGTTGGGGAATAGCCCTTTCCAGAAAGTATCTGATCTCCCCCTGAATAACTGAGGTATGCTTCCGGGAAGCAGTCACCTCGATTTCACTTTTACCAAAAGCACCCGCAATTTTTGTGAATAATATATACCAGAGAAACTTTTAGGGCTTCGAGCATCATCATCCGAACGCATATGGCACGAACATCCGTACCCACTCCTGTGTATACGTAAGTGAGAGTGAAATGTTAAGTGAAACGTGAAATGCCCTTAGCAAGCTAAGATGCCGAGCATGTACATCTAAAATTCATTAAAGCGTTTTAACCTTGGGTGACTTTGAACACTTTTTGATGTTTGTTTTACAGAAAAAAATATTATGCTTATTTTGAAAATGTTAGATATTATAATCTTAAAATCCCTCCTGGTGTTTGGCCTTTCAGATACAGGAGATTGGTGATCATTGGATCAGAGCCATTTATTGCCATTTTCCTGTGTGCAAATTAAGTCTCCTCGTGGTTGGGGTGACTTTGAACACCTCCCGATTTGGAGGGGATATTAATAGCCTAACTCATAAAGGTGACTGAACTCTTTCTGTGTTTAAAAATAGCACACAACATTTCTGCTGTTCTATTCCACAAAACAAGCAGATTTGAACTATAAAACGAACTTTCAAGAGTAAATTTGTTACAGATCACAGGCTGCATTTCTGCTTTTTTGCACTAAAAATTGAAGATATCTGTTCAAACACTTCTGCTATGTCCTTCTTAAAATATCCGCGACATTTCGGCAACTTTTTCTACAATACCTGGTTTGCTGGACCACTTTCCCCCATCTTCGAATAAAACCAGGGTATGCCCTAACTCTGTTTCGTTTTCAGAAACCTTGACGTTGTGAAGATGTGAAGATGTATTTCCCCATGTAGTAGTGTACATACAACTGAAATATTAACCGAATCATTTTCAATTACCGTTTCATTTTTCCCGTCAGTTGAATTTGACTCACTGACAGTATCAAGAATGAGCTGAGACCAGCAGTGAAGCGATCGAGTCCTTAATATTGAAAACGCCATATATGCGCATGCGCCATTTTATGACCGGAAGCGAGGTCCATGTGAAGTTGCGTGTGATATAAAAGTGAAAGCAGTCAGGCAGTGATTGAGCGGAAAATGTCATATTGTCGAGAAGAGGGTAATATTTTATGACAAAAAAAAATTGCGAAAGGAGACCATAAATGTGTATATTGCCATGTCACGTCATTGGTCTGCTGGAAATCTGATGCAAATTTTATAGTCCGAACTTATATGACCCTTCGCGCACAGCCACAGTTGTCTGGCCTGTGCTGTCGGATTTTGATGATCGCTGTTCTACGTATAATTTTTTTCAATAAATTATGAAAATTAATAAACATGAGCAGTGTGACTAACGTCACAGGACCTACGAAGTACAGTAGGCATTAGGACTCGAACACGAACTGAACTCTTGGAAATCCCCACCCCCAGTTGAAATCCTGCCTATATTAAGATGGGCACTGATTTTCATCATAAATCACCAGACATTTCCATCAAAAATAGGTCAGCTCAGAACTTGTTGGTAACAGTCTCCTAATGCGCCTTCGTTCCAAAATAAATAACGATCACCGATTTAGTTTTACATTTTTTTTTAAGGAAACAGATTGAATAATATAAGTTCACTAGATTTCAAGCTTTACGTGTGAAAATACATCTACATCTCTTTAGTGGTTTTTAGTGCCCTTGTCCAGGATCAAAACAACTTTTTAAATCACATTATTTTCCCAACAATACACCCATTTTTTATATATAGTACTATAGTATAGAAAGGTAGCATTTATGTAGTTTACGGTAATTCAACTCGAGACCAACACCTTTTATGCACAAGATAATAATGATTCTATGTGATTTCCCTGAGCATAACCGGTACAAAGACGAATAAATAGCGTCTCTACATCACGTTGTTATTTAGATATATGAGACAACACATTTTGGGTATCGGCAATCTGATGAATGTACTATTCCGGTTTCTTTGTTTCACATTATATTCTATGGCAGTTGATCGTTGATTTTCTTTATGATAACGTTAAACCACCTCAGCTTCGTTGTGCAAACAGCGCTGAATTTTTGAGGGTATATGCAGTAGGGTATTTTTAGCCGGAGTGTAACTGATAGGCCTACTCATTAAATGCGATAAAACGCTGGAGCAAAACGGACCACAGTTTTCTTGGCAATGATGACATACATAGTTTGGATGGGAAACAGGATAGCCTACACGTTACAGGCTACAGCTTACATATATATAACAATATACTGAAGTGTTAATTATAAATCTAATTTTAATCAGAATTATTTCTGATCAGAACTTGCTGGTAACAATGCCCTAATGCACGTTCATGCCAAAAATCAAGGTTCTAATGTCAACGGTTCTCCTTATTTTGCCGACGAAAGGATTCGGATGGACTGACTCACTCACTCATTACCGGACAATTTGCGATCTGTAGCCTACTTCGTAGGAATATATATATATTTTTATTAAATCGATTTTATTTTATTTTATTTTTTTCCTAAGTGTACTTCTCTTTCATCTTTGGCTCAGTTAAAGTCATTCCCTATGTCAAGCCGAGTTACTCCAGTTTTTAATTATCTACCGTACCATACCCTGTCCTCTATGACGAAGAATAAAAGAGAAGTTGGGAGAACTTGAGTCAACTTGTCCCCAACTTTGAGTCAACTCGTCCCCAAATAAAAATCAAGATTTTATCAGCGAATATTGTCAAATATTTCTATGTTCAGAAAATGACATAAGGTAAAATGATATTGAATATATGTTTTATTTTGATGGCAATGTCTTCTGATAAAAATATACACTGTTCATTGAGCACAACTGATATATATATAAATAGCTAGCCCCTTTCCTACATTTTCGTATTGGTTACTTAGTAAAGTAGCCCTGACACGGTTCAGAATTAGTGCCCACAAATTGGAAATTGAAAAGGGGCGCTATCATAAGATACCTCGTGAACAACGGCTCTGTCTCACCTGTAAGGTTGTTGAAGATGAGAAGCACTTTCTCCTGCAATGCACGAGATTACAACCCCAGAGAGATAAACTCTTTAACTGTATCGGACCATATCTATTAAATTTATTTGATGATACTATTTCCCTATTTAGATGGATAATGAGTACAACCATCCAAGCAATAGTAAACAGTGTAGCGAGATATATATACGAATGCTTTGAGTATTTGAAAGACTCGTAGTCCATACATGTATATGTTTATCTACTATATGTCTCCTCTGTGGCCAAATGATAGGCTATCTACCCTCGACCACTGATAGGTATATCCTGGAAATCTTTGTATATTTATTTTAAATATTTATTTGTTTTAACATGCTGTGCCATTAGCCTTCGGGCATAAGGAGCAAATAAAGTCTTATCTTATTAGCCCACCATCACCAGATGGTGGGCTGTTCAAATCGCCTTTTGTCAGTGCGGCCACAGGGCGGCCATCTTGGATTTCCCCATGAAACCTTGTTATCGCGATTTCTCAGGAACTACTGCACGGATCTTTCTGAAATTTTGTACACAGGTTCCTCTTGGGGTCTAGATGTGCAGATACCTTTTCTGGTCCGATTCGAAAATCCAACATGGCCACAGGGCGGCCATCTTGGATTTCCCCATGAAACCTTGCTATCACGATTTCTCAGGAACTACTGCATGGATCTTTCTGAAATTTGGTACAGAGATTCTCCTTGGGGCCTAGTTGTGCAGATACCTTTTCTGGTCCGATTTGAAAATCCAATATGGCCACAGGGCGGCCATCTTGGATTTCTCCATGAAATCTTGTTATCGCGATTTCTCAGGAACTACGGCACGGATCTTTCTGAAATTTGGTACACAGGTTCCCCTTGGGGTCTAGATGTGCAGATACCTTTTCTGGTGCGATTCGAAAATCCAATATGGCCACAGGGCAGCCATCTTGGATTTCCCCATGAAACCTTGTTATCACGATTTCTCAGGAACTACTGCACGGATCTTTCTGAAATTTGGTACACAGGTTCCTCTTGGGATCTAGATGTGCAGATACCTTTTCTGGTCCGATTCGAAAATCCAATATGGCCACAGTGCGGCCATCTTGGATTTCCCCATGAAACCTTGCTATCACGATTTCTCAGGAACTACTGCATGGATCTTTCTGAAATTTGGTACACATATTCCCCTTGGGGCCTAGTTGTGCAGATACTTTTTCTGGTCTGATTCGAAAATCCAATATGGCCACAGGGCGGCCATCTTGGATTTTCCCGTAAAACCTTGTTATCGCGATGTCTCAGGAACTACTGCACGGATCTTTCTGAAATTTGGTACACAGGTTCCTCTTGGGGTCTAGATGTGCAGATACCTTTTCTGGACCGATTCGAAAATCCAATATGGCCACCAGGCAGCCATCTTGGATTTTCCCGTAAAACCTTATCGTGATTTCTCAGGAACAACTGCATAGATCTTTCTCAAATTTGTTACGCAGGTTCCCCTTGGGGTCTAGTTGTGCAAGAAACCTTTTTTGGTCCGATTCGAAAATCCAATATGGCCACTAGGCAGCCATCTTGGATTCCCATATGAAAACTTGTTATCGCGATTTCTCAGGAACTACTTCATGGATCTTTCTCAAATTTGGTACACATGTTCCCCTTGGGGTCCAGTTGTGCAAGAAACCTTTTTTGGTCCGATTCCAAAACCCAATATGTCCATCAGGCGGCCATCTTGGATTTCCCCATGAAACTTTGTTATTGCGATTTCTCAGGAACTACTGCATGGATCTTTGTTAAATTAGGTACACAGGTTCACCTTGTCGTCTAGTTGTACAAGATACCTTTTCTGGTTCGATTCGAAAATTCAATATGGCAAAACAGGCCGCCATCTTGGATTTTCCCATGCAAATTTGTTATCGTGATTTCTCAGGAAGTACTGCATGGATCTTTCTCAAATTTGGTTCACAGGTTCCCCTTATGGTCTAGTTGTGCAAGGTACCTTTTTCGGTCCGAATCGAAGATCCAATATGGCCACAAGGCGGCCATCTTGAATTTCCCCTTGAAACATTGTTACCGTGAATTCTTGGGAAATATTTCATGGATTTTTCTGAAATTTGGTACACAGGTCTCACATGGGGCCTATTAGTGCAAGATACCTTTTTGGTCCGATTCGAAAATCCAAGTTACGCTCCAAATTAATTTGGTATTCTCAAGTGACGTTGCATCACAAGAGTCGGCGGATCAAACGGTGGGGCATATTCTATATATTGACTATAGAGAATATCCGTACCTTCACCTTTCATATCAAGGAGTTCAAATGATTCTGAATTAAAATGTATTTCTTCAAATTTTAAATCAGCCTTCTTTAGTCCATGCAGTAGCAAGTGAACTGCTCCACCGTTTCGTATGCCAACCTCAGTCTTGTGACTCAATGTCACAACTCGACAACTGTAGACTACTGGATGTTTCGATCCAAGGGAGATAATCAGGATCCAGGCACTTTTGAAGTTTCAACATTACTGCGCGGACCGGATCCCTTCAGTATTAAGCATTATTGTACCATCTTACTATTTTCGAGCATGGTATCTTGATTTAAACGGTATATTTATTTCACCAGGAAACAGGGATCGGCGAACAGGCAGAGCCTATTTGAACGCCTCTCCCAACAGACATATTACACATACATGTACAATTACAAGATGACAGACAACAGTGAATAGAATAAGAAACAGTTACAACCACAATAATTAACATGCAGCTGCATGGTATCTTAAAAGAGATATCTCAAAATAGCCCAAGAAACAGAACAGAATTAGCATTCGTTCCTAATTATAAAATCTGAAGTATGTTTCATAGCTCATGCCAAAGAGATTGGTCTTCGCTTCCAGTACCCAATGATGACACGTGCAAAAAAAATAAATAAAAAAAATACTACAACATAAAGGCGAAGGATCCTCGGTACATGTACATTCACTTTCAGACTAACTTTGCTCATTTCTCTTGTATTATAGCAACCGACATAAGTAAAGTTTCTAGAAATCTTGAAACTCGTGAAACTTATTATCATATCTTGGTGTTTTTCAGTGGCCTTTTTCAATCTTTTTCACTCAGATTCGAAATTCTGTAAACAAAATTACAAATCAATTGTCTGTTCTTAGTAACAATGGACAAAAAGATCCTCTAGTCATTAGCTTACAATTATCGGACAATGGTGGGCGCCAAGATCCTTCAGGATCTCTCGTCTATCTTATCATGTTAAAGTCTTTCATTGCGAAAATATAAAGTCAGCAAGGACGAAAATGTCTGTGGTCAGTGTGAAGGTTACAATTCACTAGCTAGTTGGACCATTCAATTCGCCAATGCCTCGTAGAACCTGCGATGCAGTCCTGGATCCCTCTCTGTAGGCCTACTCTTCCCGCAACTTATCCTTGGAAGCTTGCCTTTGATGGTATATTGATGGGTGGGTGGATTATAAGATTAAGTCAAACTTTTGCAAGTCCAGACCAGACATATAACAGAAAGAGAATCAGTAAAGCAAAAGCAAAAATAAATTGCAAGTAATAAAATTATTATCTTTGCTATTTATTCATTCTAAAATATATACCTGTAAAGATCTTGAATGAAAGAAATTTTTGCGCGCAGTGTGATGCGTTTATAAACTGAAAAAATACTTTGCTCGTGTTTACTTGAAAAGTTAATAGTTCGAGAGAGAAAATGCTGAATTTTCGTATTCTGTATTTTCATCAAGAAAACATATTACGAATCTTATAAAATGGGCATTCCCTTATGAAAATATACCACACTTTACCACAAAATACTACAGCAAACTTGTAGTAAAGTGAGGTATTTTGTAGTAAACTATAGATGAGGTATAGTATTTTGTGGTACTCTATAGTTACTACAGTTTACTACAGTGTCATTGTAGTATTTACTACAGCAGTGCTT
>JAVTVY010048633.1:0-23587 GCA_036873755.1 Hanleya hanleyi
CCTAATGGGCCAATGGAGTCGTATGGGGTATCAATGTGAAGCCTATGTGAGGGGGCATCTGCTTGGACTAGTGTCTCGGTCGTGGCCACCATTCTGCGCATGCGCAGACAGGGAATTGTGGGAAAAGGGTATGGAAATAGACGTTTTGGGGTCGAGATGGCCCACTCGTGGTCCTATGGAGTCGTATGAGGTATCAATGTGAAGCAGTCGAGAAGGAGCATCCGACGGGGTGAGCAAGATGTGGAACTGACGTCATTCTGCGCATGCGCAGTAGACAAAGAGTATGGAAATAGACGTTTTGGGATCTAGGTAAGCCCCTAATGGTCCGATGGAGTCGAGTGAGGTATCCATGTGAAGCAGTCGTGAAGGGGCATCCGCCTGGACTAGTGTGTCGTCCGTGTTCAACATTCTGCGCATGCGCAGGCAGGGAATTGTGGGAAACGGGTATGGAAATAGACATTATGGGGCCCACAGGGCCACTACCACATGGGCCACTATGGGTCCGATGGAGTCGTATGAGGTCTTATTTTGAAGCTCTCGTGAAGGAGCATCCGACTCGACTTATGGTTCGTCCGTGTTCAAGAGTCTGCGCATGCGCAGTCTGGCCGTAGTATAGAAATATACACATGGGAGTGTGTTTGGGGTACTCAACCCCATATGGGTCCATGGTTGTGGTTTGGTGGTGCGGGTTCTGCGCAAGTGTGTGTGACGTCACTTCAGGTTTCACTAAAACTACCTCCGAACACAGAAGAGTTCCAATTTTTCCTTCGACCTTATGCATGTACTTTCAACATCCGGGTTTCCACCGCATGTATGGAATGCATGTATCCCGTAGAGCTACGTATAGGCGCGCATGTGTGACAGGGTCTATAAAACACACTGCTCTGGATCCCACACCTCCATTCCTACGGTTGCAGAGCCATGACGGACACCTATCCCTATGCGGCTCGCGTTTTACAGCATGCAACCGTGGTTAATTCACTCACGGGTTACCGAGCAGTGGTTCGACCATGTTAGCAGATGGCGACGACAACGAGGGGCGACGCCAGATCCTAAATGAGTTCACAGAAGCGGTCCTCAACAGAGTGGACTTGATGGAGGGGTGTGCTATCACCCACCACTACTGGACAATGACAGCCATACTTGATGCCCGGGCTATGGACCACGAGCGCTCACGCCGGAACCACCGACGGCTCGTTGGCCTCGTCTTGGTTTTTACCCTGCTGACCCTAACGCTGTGGTAGTGACAGTGGGACTTCACCATAAATACGAGAGACAGTCAGCGTGTGCGTCATTCGGCATTTCGTCAACCATGTCACCAGTCTTTCGAGCCGTTCTTCCCCTCACCCCTGAGGTGGGGTTACACGTCTATGAGGATAAAGTCACCCTCGTGGGAGACCGTCAAATTTGCTGGTCGGACCCTGAGACCGTATCGACTACCGTTACCCTACACAGTGATGGCTGGACCAAATTTAAACGGGTGTTGAGCGGTGAGCTCGACCGAGACCTCATCCACATCGAGAACGCCAACTACGTACACCGTGGACCCTTCTTTGCCCGTGTGGGGCGTTACCACAATCCCACGCAAAGCTTCACCCTAGACCCTGATCTTTGGACGGCGTTGGAGAAAGTGGTGCCTATCGTGGACCAGTTGTTTACACCGGACGAGCGGTGAGCTGCTCAGTTGGGGTGGTCTCGTGCTATTGAGCACGCGCTGGCTGAACCCAATGAACAAATGTCTAGCAATGAACCAGACGACGATGCCATTGATTATCCGGCCAGACTCAGTCAACCTAGGATATATACAACGGTGGTAGAACCCGAACAACAGACTTCGTTATAAATAAACCATACTCACCGGGTCCATTATCATTTTGTCACCATGAAGCGCTGGGAGAAGGTGTTGGATAACTTATACTACAGTCCCGACATTCTGGCGGCCTATAGTGCATTGTCGGCTCTCTATCGAGCGGCCAAGCCCCGGGGGATACAACGGGCACAAGTTCGAGATTGGTTAAAAAAACAAGACACCTATACCTTACATCGAGCTGCCCGCCGCCATTTTCTACGGAACCGGGTCATCGTGGGAGGACTAGATGCCCAATGTCAAGCAGATTTGGTCGATATGAGCGCCTTTGCCAAAGACAACGATGAGAATCGGTATATCTTGACGTGCATAGATATCCTGTCAAAGTATGCGTGGGTGGTACCCATCCGGACGAAAACGGGGGCGAATCTCATAGCGGCGTTCAAGGACATCTTCAAGACCGGGCGCAAACCCTTGTATTTGCAAACCGATGAAGGCACGGAATTTCTCAACAGACCGTTCCAAGCCTTTCTCAAGAAACAGAAGGTCTTCTTCTTTCACACCTACAACGAGACCAAGGCTTCCGTTGTGGAAAGGTTCAACAGGACATTCAAAGGCCGCATGTATAAATATTTCACCTATAAGAATACAAGGCGGTACATCGATTTTTTCCCGAAACTTGTCAGTGGTTACAATCGAGCCTATCACCGAAGTATACAGAGAGCGCCCATTACCGTGACCCAACGCAATGAAGACCAAGTCCGGCGTGTCTTGTACCCGATACAATCGCAGCGAATGCCGAAGAAGGAGTTCAAGGTCGGGGACCCTGTACGGATCAGTAAAGTCAAGGGCAAGTTCGAGAAAAGTTACTTGCCCAACTGGAGCGATGAACACTTCCTGATTAAACGGCGCCTACCCCGACAGCGGCGAGTCTATGCACTGGAAGATCTTCAAGGGGAACCGTTGCTAGGGACGTTTTACGAGCTGGAATTACAACCTGTCGTAAAAACAAAGCAAGACTACTATACGGTGGAACGCATCGTAAAAACCGAACGTCGACGTGACATCCAATTTTATTTCGTCAAATGGCAAGGCTGGCCCAGTTCCTTCAATTCATGGGTCGCGTCCAACCAGGTGAAACGACTATAAAACCAGACACCACCGCCATCATCCTTCATTCCACGTTCGACCATGAACACAGTGCAACCGTCTCTGAGCACAGCGTCGCCCAAAAGGCGCAAAGCACAAGTGGGCTTTGTAGTGATATTGCTAACCCTGCTGAGTGTGTTGTAAGGAGGTGTGTTTCACGACGTAGCCTATCTCAGCACTCTACTCATCCCACCAAAGACACAACCACCAGCCGCCAGTCAAAACAGTCTACAGATAGCACCAGTCAATCCCGTGACCGAAACGAGCCCAGTCATCACCACCACATCACGTGTACAGGCTACAGCGAGTATAGAGTCAACACCTACACCAAGTGCACCCACTACGTCTGAAAATCCACCGGATTTCATCACTCACAGTGAACGCCCATCAACAACGGTACCGGAGCTCGACGCACCGACGACCGCAGTTCACTCGTACCAAATTTACAAGAGTGGGTTACCACGACAGCGGATACACCTCCAACCATGGACCCTCGGTGGCAACATCCCTTCACCTGCGTCATCGCAGGACCGACGGGTTCCGGCAAAACGCACTTCGTCAGGAAGCTCCTCGAACACGCCCGAGTCGTGTGGTGTTACGGAGAATGGCAGGCGGCGTATGCAGCAATGCCCCACATCACGTTCGTGGAAGGGCTACCCAACCTGGCCGATTTGGAACCGGACACATTGGTGGTTCTGGATGATCTCATGGCGGAGACGGATGCGCGGATCACCCAACTGTTTACCAAAGGCAGCCATCATCGACGTCTCAGCATCATCTACATTGTGCAGAATCTGTTCAGTAAAAACAAAGAACATCGGAACATCAGCTTAAATGCTCACTACCTGGCGGTCTTCAAAAACCCGAGAGATACAACTCAAGTACTGCATCTGACGAGACAGATGTACCCTGGACGCACTGCGTTTGCGTTGGAAGCCTTTAAAGATGCGACAACCCCTCAGCACGGGTATATGCTCTTCGACCTGAAGCAAGCCACTCCCGACCACCTTCGCCTACGGACCGGTATCTTTCCCGGAGAGACCCACCACGTGTACATGCAAAAATAATGTAAACACACCCACAGTGGTTCCCCCGCAGCTGGGGTGTGTGTTTGATGTTGGGGATAATAAAAGAATTAATACCACATCATGGTTGACTTTTGTCTCTGTTCAATATTCACGAGGTAGGTAGATAAAAAGGGCGGGGTTGTGGGTTCTAGCATCAGTTGTACATGATGTCTGCTCGAGTACGGAAGCATGCTCCGACGCTCCGTGTATTGAAGACGGTCCCACCCGAGTTGGTTCGAACCATTGTACGCGGCGCAGACCCTGCTCTCGTGTGCTGTCTGTGTGAGATTGGACTCAATATCTTAAAAGGGAACGTACCACTGACTCCGGCTCAGAAGGCGAAGTTGGCTAAGCATAAGACAGGTGTGCGAACCTTAGTCCAGAAGCGAGTCTCTCAAACACAAAAGAAAAAGGTGTTACAGCAAGGCGGCTTTCTCGGAGCCATCTTAGCACCGTTGGCGGCTTCCGTGTTAGGTCCAGTATTGGGTGGACTTTTCGGCCGACAATGAACCACACGAAAAAAATGGTCCTCGTCGAACCTCGGCTCCTTCAAAACCTCCAATCACCGTACCCCGTACCCTCTACGGTGAAGACGATAAACACACTCTTACAGATCTTACAACGACCGGGGTTAAGCGACAGTGAGAAAGTACAACAGTACAATGAAACGCTTCAGCGGTACATGACGTTCATGGACCAATACAAAACCCGCTCTACCCCAGCAGCAGCACCACCACCACCAACCTCAGCACCGCTCCAACAGCCGCCATTACCAGGGGTATCACCCACAGCCCCACAGTGGGTCGAAGACGAAGTCCTGAAGAGTGTACCTGCATCGTTCAAGAAACAAGCTGGCCTGGTATTACAACGAATGAAACAGAATCCTAACATGACTTGGAATGATAAAGGTGAACTCCTGGTACAGAATCAGGTGGTCCCTGGTACCCACATGACGGATTTAGTGAATGACCTGATGCGTCAACGCAGGTCGCACACGGAT
Organism: Hanleya hanleyi; assembly: GCA_036873755.1. Lineage (NCBI taxonomy): Eukaryota > Metazoa > Mollusca > Polyplacophora > Lepidopleurida > Hanleyidae > Hanleya > Hanleya hanleyi. Next base: position 5,024 of record JAVTVY010048633.1, read on the forward strand.
CCGCGAGGATGGGATGTCTTCGCTCAAGGCTTGAAAGACATGCATGTACCACAGGAATTGGTGGGGAACCCCCACCGCTGGGCCTTTATGCAGCGGACCCAGCAATCGCCGAGTGGCCCACAACCTTCTTTGGAAACCGAGCGGGGACCGGAGTCTCCCCCCAAAACACCACCACGGCGGGCACCTACTTTTTCACCCTTTTGTCCACGCCACCCCCTGCAACCACCAAGATCTAAGTCACCGCGACCATCACGACGATTAGCGCCCAAGGGCTGGGAGAAGTATTAAAACCAACAGCAGCAGCAGGAAAGCTCAGCCGTCATGTTTTACCTCACCCTACCCTGTAACAGCTCGGCTGATGTGTTTCCTGACAACACCTTGACCAAGTACGTGACCCAGTTACCACAACCGTTGCATTTACCTGGACGCTGGGAATGTGGACTCGTGGATATCCAACACCCTTACTCGTGGTACAACGTGCGAGCCAATGAAGTGTGGTACGAGGTGACCTACGAAGGACAAGAAACCCGACTCAAACTACCCGAAGGTCAATACGATACTCCCAAGGAGTTCATGGGTGGACTGAGAAGTCTGATGCATTATAAGTCTCTAAGGGACGTCACGAATACTTCACAACCCATAAAATCTTTCCCCTTCAAAAATCATGTGGACTTCGATTACAACGCACACAACGACAAGGCCAGTCTCACACTCAGCCCCAACGTGAGTGTCGAACTCAGTCCTACCCTACAGCAAATGCTGGGTCTCGATCTACAGGGGTACGCTGGCCCCACCGGCGAGAGAGCCCACATCCCGATGGACATGCGTGGTGGTATGTATGGCCTGTACATCTACTCGGACGTGGTCGATGCACACATTGTCGGCGACAGCAACGTACCTCTACTGCGCGTCTGCGCGGTGAAAGGCACGTATGGAGCTCAAGTCACCCACAGTTTCAGGCATATCGTGTATCTACCGGTCAGTCAGACCGATATTAGCTCCATCGTCATCGATATAAGAGACGACACCGGTCAACCGATCGCATTCGAGCGTGGGAAAGTGGTGCTGACACTTCATTTCCGTCAAGTCCGAGCGGTTCACTTACATAATGAAGGTGCCTTACGAGTGTGATGCACGCAGCTATATGGACTATTATACCCAACAGGCCGGGGGTAGCTTTCCGGTCTTTGCAGGTACACGCATGCAAAGAGGACATGGGCTGGGGAACATACTCGGGAGCATCGTCAAAACGTTCCTCCCCTTGGTGACGCGTGGGGTCAAAGCGATCGGCAAACAAGCGGTACGCAGTGGACTGCAAGTCGCGGGTGATGTCTTGGGCGGTGCGGCACCCAAAGAAGCACTGAAACGCCGAGCCAAAGAAGCAGGAGGCGTCTTGGTCGCCAAAGCACAACGCACCGTAGGGAATAAAAGACCTGCACCACCGAGACCACGCACCAGTCGACGACCGACCCAGCGACGACGCACATCGAAGACCCAGGATATATTTTCTTAAACATGGCTTTCAACCACGCCGAGTCGTGTCCTTCTACCAACAGTGAATTTGATTTATGGACCGTCCCACCTACTCAGACCAGTGCCGAAGAGGGCCAATGGGTGGAACATCTCCCCCTTTCCAGCATTACAGCCACAGGCCCCATTGAATTCACCATCACCAACGCAGATACGACCTACCTGGATTTAGCCCATACGTACCTATATGTGAAAGCTAAAATCACCAACAAAGATGGGTCTGTCCTCAAAGCAGATGCACCCGTGGGTCCAGTGAATCTCTGGCTTCATTCGCTATTCCAGCAAGTGGATATAGCCCTCAGTGATAAACTGGTGAGCGCCTCAACAAATACGTACCCGTACCGAGCCTACATCGAAACACTATTATCCTATGGGCGTGATGCAAAAAAGTCGTATTTGACAGCCCCGTTGTTCTACCGAGATACCCCAGGCAATATGGAAGCGAGTCCCGATAATGACGGCTATACGGAGAGAGTGGATGCCACAGCAGAGAGTCACTCGGTCGATATGATGGGACGTCTGCATGCGGACTTATTCATGCAGGACCGATACCTCTTGAATGGAGTACCTGTCAAAATACGACTAGTGCGCGCAACGCCTGCGTTTGCCTTGATGGCCCCGAGTGAGGACCTCGAGTTTAACATTGTCATCCAAGAGGCCAGTCTGTTTGTACGCAAAGTGAAACCGAGCCCAGGGGTACAGTTGGGGCACATCAGAGCCTTGGAGAAAAAACCAGCCCAGTACCCGATTCGACGAGTACAGACCAAGGTCTTTTCCGTCCCTAAAGGGAATATGATTGTCAATCAAGAACACCTGTTCCTGGGGGATTTGCCCAAGCGTTTAACCCTAGCCTGTGTGGAGAACGTCAGTTATAATGGGCCACTCTCGAGGAATCCGTTCAACTTAAAAGCGTTCAACATCAATTTCGTGGCCCTGCATGTGGATGGCCAACAGGTACCGGCACGCCTCTTACAACCTAACTTTGGAACGGCCAATTACATCCGGAGCTATCTGAACCTCTTCACAGCAACTGGCCAAATCAACCAAGACGAGGGAAATATGATCAGTCGAAACGATTTCGGCAAAGGATACACATTGTTCTGTTTCGATCTGACCCCCACCTTAGACAACGATCATCAACTGAGTCTCGTCAAGAAAGGCAACTTACGCTTGGAACTGCATTTCGGGACACCTTTACCGAAAACCATCAATGTGATTTGCTACGCTGAGTTTGACAACATTATTCAAATCGATAAAAGCCGTAACGTCCTGTGTGACTTTGCCACCTAACATGGATACAGACCAGATACGCACCGTGCTGGAGAATGATCCACGGACACGCATGGTCTTTCAAGGAGTGTTCGCCCGAGACGTGTTCCCATTAGACCGTGTGTATCCTGCTGCATACGTGCTGAATACAGACCCGATGGATCGACCCGGTCAACACTGGGTGGCCGTGTACTTGACAGAAGAGCAGGGCGAATACTTTGACCCGTACGGCCTACCACCCCTGCATTCCGATTTAACAGACTTCATGGATCAAGGCACAGAGACGTGGTGTTGGAATACCAAAACGTTGCAAAGCCTGACCAGTAGTGTGTGCGGACAATATTGCTTGTTTTACCTGTACCATCGATGTCGGGGACATTCCATGCAGACGATCGTCCACATGTTTGACGAGTACCCCAAGGCCGAGGACCGAGATGTACTCGTATATGACTGGGCTGCCGTTCATTTCAATGTACAAGTCCCGTTCTGGGCTTAAATTTTTTCATGTAAAGCCCCCTGTTCCGGGCTTCAGTTTTTTCACGTGGTTGTTCTCACGTTGTTGTTGTTCACTAAATAAAAAATATGAGATCTCAAAAAGCTGTCTTGCGTGTTTTCTGTGTGAGCATGAATGCCCCATGTGGGACATGTGGGGATTCAGTCCATGAATGGGTTGAGAAAATAGCCAATCAGTGGCCTAGGATGGGATCAAATATAACACATCAATGCCTAGAAAACAATGCAAGAGCACTACAGTAAAATGGAGAGCCAATGAAATCAGCCCACAGACCAAGTGCATGTTTTGGTCTAGGTTAAGGGTGGGCATTCCAACATTTGACGAGAAGTTACAAGTTACAAGAGCAACAGGTGGAGTGAAGTGAGGTTCGAGGTGTAGGTAAAGACCAGGAAGACGGCGAGTGGAGACTCGCCCAACACCTATGGATTAAGTTTAATATATTTATTAAGTTTTTTTCGTGCCAATACGGTTCTGTGAAAAACTGAGGGTTCCCCACTGGCCATTTTACATAGGGAAATAGATGGTAATATTGTGGGAGACCCTCCTCTATACATGGATGCTTCGAAAGAATGGATAAACGCTAGGCTAAGGAAAAATTGGAACTCTTCTGTGTTGGGAGGTAGTTTTAGTGAAACCGGAAGTGACGTGACACCCACTTGCGCAGAACCCACACCATCAAACCACAACCATGGACCCATATGGGGTTGAGTACACCAAACACACGCCCATGTGTATATTTCTATACTACGACCAGACTGCGCATGCGCAGACTCTTGAACACGGACGACACACTAGTCCAGGCGGCTGCCCCTTCACGAGAGCTTCAAAATAAGACCTCATACGACTCCATGGGACCCATAGTAGACAACCTAGACCCGAAAACGTCTATTTCCATACCCTTTTCCCACAATTCCCTGTCTGCGCATGCGCAGAATGTCAAACACGGACCAGACGCTAGTCCAGGCGGACGCTCCCTCACATAGGCTTCACATGGATACCTCACTCGACCCAATCGGTCCACTAGGGGCTCCCCTAGATCCCAAAACGTCTATTTTCATACACTTGGTCTACTGCGCATGCGCAGAATGACGTCAGTTCCACGTGTCACCCACCCCGTCGGATGCGCCTTCACGAATGCTTCACATGGATACCTCATACCACTCCATAGGACCCATAGTGGCCCATGTGGACCCCAAAACGTCTATTTCCATACCCTTTTCCCACAATTCCCTGTCTGCGCATGCGCAGAATGTTGACAACGGCCGAGACACTAGCCCAGACGGATGCCGCCTCATTTCAACCCCGCACCCAGCCCATCAGATGCCCCCTCACGAATGCTTCACATTGATACCTCACTCGACCCCATCGGACCATGCAGCGTATTTGAATTCTGGGGACTACTTTTTCTCCGCGGAGGCGACCGCATCACCGCCAGACATGACCACATCACCGCGGAGGAATACAAGGTCAACGGTTAACCGAACTATAGTGGTCAAAACTTGGCACACAGCCAATGCTGATGCAATCCATAACATGTCAGTACATGCCTTGAGCTGGTGGCGCCCCCTGTCGGATGCAAGAGTTACCTCCCTGGAAAATGGACCTTTTTTCAGTAGACACTACTACTCAGGACTAAACACAAGCCCGAACCGAAGCGCAAGTCTGGAACGAAGTGTGCACGCCAACCCGGAGTATACGACGGATATATGGGTGCACTCCAGGGATTCTTCCATTCGGCATGGAATAGAATATGGGTCCGTTTTTCGGCCACCAGTTGTCGTAAAACCTTCAACCCAAATCACTTATATGTATATATTTTCTGAAAGAGCATGATGAAACTATTATTTTAACATAATATGAATAGGCAAAGCCTAGAAGCGAGCGGAGAAATACTTCTTCCTCTCGTTTCTGGCTTTGCCTATTCGTATCAAGTTTTCCACTGGTCAGCTCTAAATTAACAGACTTGCACTTGTATTACTCATTCGCATAATTTCTTGTTTCACACAGCTAATATTTGAAATGGATTTGTACTTTTGAGGGTTCCATTGATTTGATCTGCCCATATCCATCACAGAAGCAGATATGGGCAGATAGAGTTGCTCCAACTTCTTGGCCTCCTTGTTCCTGTCCACGTTTTGTAGAGTATTTTACACTGAACAAATATTTCATGCATATGCTTATATCAAAACCGATGGTTTGTTTGAAAGTCAGTTCCTGTAGAACTTTACAGCATTACAATCCATGTGGTACTGTTGTTGTCTAGAATTTATCGACATAGCCTGGATCATAAATGTGACAGAATTTATAATAGAGAAGAAATAATCATCTGGCTCACTTGAGGAAACAATTGTAAAATGCTTGTCCTCATCATAGTAAAAACCAGCTCTTTGGATATAGCCAGCAATTCAAAACAACCCCGGACAAAGGCAGCACTTAATTTACCACCCACCACTGGCATTCCCTGTGCCAGAACAGTTCCAGGCAAATATCAACTTTACAGCATTACAATCCATGTGGTACTGTTGTCTAGAATTTATCGACATAGCCTGGATCATAAATGTGACAGAATTTATAATAGAGAAGAAATAATCATCTGGCTCACTTGAGGAAACAAATGTAAAATGCTTGTCCTCATCATAGTAAAAACCAGCTCTTTGGATATAGCCAGCAATTCAAAACAACCCCGGACAAAGGCAGAACTTAATTTACCATCCACCACTGGCATTCCCTGTGCCAGAACAGTTCCAGGCAAATATCAACATTTTTACTGGGTTCACAAATGCTGATACATGTACCGCTCACTTTTTGGTTTGAGCCCCCATCGAAATATTGAAGGATCAAATATCAATCTTAATAAATTAATATCCTATCAATGCTCCCCAATCATATATGTCGCTATGTAGGCGACATATCCAAATTGGGGAGCAGATAGGATTTAATTTTAATTAGATTGGGTCAAATATTTAATTGTCCAAATTCTATCTGGTTGTATGATTTCCTGTCACTGTTCCAGGTGGCTATGATGTTATATTCTGTCATAAGGCAGCTTTATTGTAAAGTCCTATTAATAAGAATAATCCTGTTCCTTTAATTATCAGACAAAAAATCTACGTCACATATATACTGTCACAATTAGTCTTATTACTGATGGAACTCTATTCAGTTCTAATTTTATTGTACACACAATATGTAAAACCTTGGTGGAGTAGGTTCCATTTAACCAAACTAAAGGTCCTTGTAATAGACATGCTCAAAAGTTGAGACTGAAGTGAATAGATGTTGATTAATAGACAGATCTGAACATAAAGACGAAACTACTATATCTGCCAAATGGAAACAATATTTGCAAACATTTAAAGCCAATAGATTTACCAGATATGTTAAAATAGTTCTATGTGCGACTGTAAAACCAATCGACTAAATCATTTCATTGTCTGTTATCAACATTGGGATATTGTTCTTTTTACATTTTAAATCAATTTAAGAAATTGATAGAATGATTATAATTACATATTTTAATGAATAATTTTGAATGCTAAAATATTGATGGAAGAGAGCTGTTACTATAATGGACAGAAACGACAGAAACAACCTTGTAATGGCTATGATTATAATCTATAAAGTTATAAACAAGACATGAAAACCATAATTAACCATATTGGATTGATATTTAAAATTCATTTGTGTCTATAATGGGGAATGGCATTGGGGGGGGGGGGTAATATGACCAAAAATCGTCTAAAAATATCTGTTTTGAAAATGACTGTGACGTCATCATGGTGGTAATCTTGTTTTTTTCTTTGGGTTGTTTTCACATTTTTTGGTAGAGCTTGACCCACAGATATAGTGTGGTAATTTTCAGGACTCTAGCCTTAGGGATAGCAAAAATATATAGAGGGGGGCGGGGGGCTTCCCCCTCCCTCTCATCTGTAACTGGGGTACGGTTCCCATGTGTTTACAATGTGGACATACAAATAAATTGCCATAAGTAAATTTAAAAAAATATGTAGGCCTATCTCTGGTGTGCAATTTTCAGGTATTATCGGAGGGTGTCTAGTTTATAAAACATACAGTTTCAGGAATTTTCGAAAAGTTCATTATTAATTTTGAATGTAAACTTTGAAAGTTTAAATTGAAACATACTCTCCCTAGCTTCAGGTTAGGGACAATTTTGAACTAATTTGATTTTGACTCAAAAATTTGTTATAGACTTCAGTCCATATGAAATGTTTTCTTCAAACTTTTTTTCAACTATCAAATTTTAATTTCAAGTTAAAATTATATTCAAATTTAAATTCAAGTATTTACCAATAATTTCACTTTAATCTTGATCAAATTCAATTAAAACTGAAATTTCATTTAAAAAACTGAAATCGCAATTCGAAATTAAAATTAACAATGAAGTTAGAATGATCATAAAAAATAGGTTTTGAGTTGAATCGCAAAATCACCATTTTCAAATGCTGGGTGTACAGTTATCTCCACTGGACATGGCATTTGCTACTGGACGTCCCTGGTGACTGAATGCGTGCCTGGGCGGTTATCTTTTTTCTACTGAACTTTAGTGGACGTGAGTTGTACGCTACTGGACTTGACTGGGCGTATGCCTGGACATGACTGGGCGTGACTGGACGGTAAATAGTAGAACCCTCTACCTCACGCGGACCTTGGCGAAATCAACATTCTTGGCAATGTTGAATGGCTTGGTTTTACAACCACGACTACGTCGTTAATGTTTATTTTCTATCAAATGCCTCATCATATTTACACGATACTTCAGTTCTAGAAAACGCAATAAATAAGCTTTCCATAGATATGAATTTTATGCAGGTTTTGCCTGCCATAGAACTACATTTATCGAAAGATGTGCACCGTTTTGAGTGCCGCTTCGCTGCGAAACATTTTTGATCGAACACTTGGTCACGTGGTCTGCGTTTTGCATTGGACATCTTCGACAAGGACGAAAGCCGCATAACGAATCATATTTAGTCTGCAGTTATTTTCATCTGTGTATAATTATTCATAAATTGAAATCCTTTCGAAAAATGACATGCCAGCTAGGCTATATGTTTTCTTCTTTTAAGTCTTCATCACGGGTAATTTGTCCCGGCATGCAATTTCTCCATGGGTGCCGGAAACGGAAATCACCGTTTTTTCGTTCAAGGGATATCGGTTGTTGTTGTTATTTTGCTTTGTTTTCATTAAATTTTGCTATGTTTTGCTTCATATATGCACGTCTACGCAATACCTATAGAGCTTGCTTCGCAAGCGGCCGCTTCGCGGCCGCGCTCCGCTCGCTATAGCACTGCTATGTTATAGAAAAATTAAACTCGAACATTCTCCTCCATGCTTGTTTCATTTTTCCTAGAAAACCCTTTAAAAATGTCGAAAAATGGTCAAATTCGGCTCAATTTCCAGAAAAATCTGTAAGAGCGATTTCAATTAAACTTCTTACTCACGTTCCCTGGTCCGGTCTCAACTTAAAAAGGCAAACAAAAGTGGGTGTCAACCTGCCCGTTTTTTGTCAGATTTTCTTCCCGTAAATGAGTCCCGATTTTTAGGCACACCCAAGGGGTATAACTGAGGCAGGACAAAATTTACTCCATGATCCCGATCAGCGTGTAGACGAAGCCAGCAGTCGATTTGTACGTACTCGTTTGCAGCGTTGATTATGCTGAATAGGATGGTATTATAGATATAAGCTATTAAGAAGACAAGAAGAATTATGATGTAGCAGAACAAGGGCAGTCTATCGTATTATGAAATTAGACCGGGCCATTACTACGAAACTGTGGAGGGCCACCTGAAGGGGCAGGGTGTTTTTTTCGAAATTAATTATTCACATTTATCGTAATCTGGGAGTGTTTGTGAGTATGGCGGTATACAACACTTGCCAGTTATACATATTATTGTGGGAAATCCAACTGATAACTTTCCCCCTACCCCATCTTTGTTTTGATCACTTTTGCCAACTCTAGCAGGATTTTCGAAAACAAAACTCAAAATTAACCCATTTACTCTTAATAATGGACATTCATTCGGTAATGTGAAGGCCGTGATTGCTTTTCCGCTTTCCAATGATAGCAAAAACGCGGAAAAAATGCAAATAAAAGATGTAACCAAGTCAAATTATTGGTAATTTTGCACTAAATTTTCCCCTAGAAACATGGAAAATACTTCAGAAACTTGAGAAATAATTCGTAAAGCCTCAATAATATACATTCATTCCATCCTTTATGGACTGTAAATGGGTTCTCTTGTAAAGAAAATTTACACTGGCAAATTTATATCATTCTGATAGGACAACGTTCTGCCATAATATCCACCGAAATCTCATTCCAGGGGGAGATAACTCCTGTATGAAATACAGTATGTAATAACCTCAATAGTATACTAATGGACGCACTGTGGATTATTTTAATCGAACTCCTGGTCTTCTTTCCACCTGCTTCCGAAAATAACGTTTCAGGTGTAACTAGGCAGTCAAAATTAAACAATCTGGCGCAATAACACATCTCCGCTCCGTAACGGAGTCTACATTGAGATAATGCATAGACTCCACTATTATGCCTTAAAGGGTGCACCCCAGGGATTCTTCCATTCGGCATGGAATAGAATATGGGTCCGTTTTTCGGCCACCAGTTGTCGTAAAACCTTCAACCCAAATCACTTATATGTATATATTTTCTGAAAGAGCATGATGAAACTATTATTTTAACATATAACACAGCTATGTTATAGAAAAATTAAACTCGAACATTCTCCTCCATGCTTGCTTCATTTTTCCTAGAAAACCCTTTAAAAATGTCGAAAAATGGTCAAATTCGGCTCAATTTGCAGAAAAATCTGTAAGAGCGATTTCAATTAAACTTCTTACTCACGTTCCCTGGTCCGGTCTCAACTTAAAAAGGCAAACAAAAGTGGTTGTCAACCTGCCCGTTTTTTGTCAGATTTTCTTCCCGTAAATGAGTCCCGATTTTTAGGCACACCCAAGGGGCATAACTGAGGCAGGACACAATTTACTCCATGATCCCGATCAGCGTGTAGACGAAGCCAGCAGTCGATTTGTACGTACTCGTTTGCAGCGTTGATTATGCTGAATAGGATGGTATTATAGATATAAGCTATTAAGAAGACAAGAAGAATTATGATGTAGCAGAACAAGGGCAGTCTATCGTATTATGAAATTAGACCGGGCCATTACTACGAAACTGTGGAGGGTCACCTTAAGGGGCAGGGTGTTTTTTTCGAAATTAATTATTCACATTTATCGTAATCTGGGAGTGTTTGTGAGTATGACGGTATACAACACTTGCCAGTTATACATATTATTGTGGGAAATCCGACTGATAACTTTACCCCTACCCCATCTTTGTTTTGATCACTTTTGCCAACTCTAGCAGGATTTTCGATAACAAAACTCAAAATTAACCCATTTACTCTTAATAATGGACATCCATTCGGTAATGTGAAGGCCGTGGTTGCTTTTCCGCTTTCCAATGATAGCAAAAACGCGGGAAAAATGCAAATAAGAGATTAACCAAGTCAAATTATTGGTAATTTTGCACTAAATTTTCCCCTAGAAACATAGAAAATACTTCAGAAACTTGAGAAATAATTCGTAAAACCTCAATAATATACATCCATTCCATCCTTTATGGACTGTAAATGGGTTCTCTTGTAAAGAAAATTTACACTGGCAAATTTATATCATTTTGATAGGACCTCGTTCTGCCATAATATCCACCGAAATCTCATTCCAGGGGGAGATAACTCCTGTATGAAATACAGTATGTAATAACCTCAATAGTATACTAATGGACACACTGTGGATTATTTTAATCGAACTCCTGGTCTTCTTTCCACCTGCTTCCGAAAATAGCGTTTCAGGTGTAACTAGGCAGTCAAAATTAAACAATCTGGCGTAATGACACATCTCCGCTCCGTAACGGAGTCTACATTGAGATAATGCATAGACACCACTATTATGCCTTAAAGGGTGCACCACAGGGATTCTTCCATTCGGCATGGAATAGAATATGGGTCCGTTTTTCGGCCACCAGTTGTCGTAAAACCTTCAACCCAAATCACTTATATGTATATATTTTCTGAAAGAGCATGATGAAACTATTATTTTAACATATAACACTGCTATGTTATAGAAAAATTAAACTCGAACATTCTCCTCCATGCTTGCTTCATTTTTCCTAGAAAACCCCTTAAAAATGTCGAAAAATGGTCAAATTCGGCTCAATTTCCAGAAAAATCTGTAAGAGCGATTTCAATTAAACTTCTTACTCACGTTCCCTGGTCCGGTCTCAACCTAAAAAGGCAAACAAAAGTGGGTGTCAACCTGCCCGTTTTTTGTCAGATTTTCTTCCCGTAAATGAGTCCCGATTTTTAGGCACACCCAAGGGGCATAACTGAGGCAGGACAAAATTTACTGCATGATCCCGATCAGCGTGTAGACGAAGCCAGCAGTCGATTTGTACGTACTCGTTTGCAGCGTTGACTATGCTGAATAGGATGGTATTATAGATATAAGCTATTCAGAAGACAAGAAGAATTATGATGTAGCAGAACAAGGGCAGTCTATCGTATTATGAAATTAGACCGGGCCATAACTACGAAACTGTGGAGGGCCACCTTTTAAGGGGCAGGGTGTTTTTTTCGAAATTAATTATTCACATTTATCGTAATCTGGGAGTGTTTGTGAGTATGGCGGTATACAACACTTGCCAGTTATATATATTATTGTGGGAAATCCGACTGATAACTTTCCCCCTACCACATCTTTGTTTTGATCACTTTTGCCAACTCTAGCAGGATTGTCGATAACAAAACTCAAAATTAACCCATTTACTCTTAATAATGGACATCCATTCGGTAATGTGAAGGCCGTGGTTGCTTTTCCGCTTTCCAATGATAGCAAAAACGCGGCAAAAATGCAAATAAGAGATTAACCAAGTCAAATTATTGGTAATTTTGCACTAAATTTTCCCCTAGAAACATGGAAAATACTTCAGAAACTTGAGAAATAATTCGTAAAACCTCAATAATATACATCCATTCCATCCTTTATGGACTGTAAATGGGTTCTCTTGTAAAGAAAATTTACACTGGCAAATTTATATCATTCTGATAGGACCTCGTTCTGCCATAATATCCACCGAAATCCCATTCCAGGGGGAGGTAACTCCTGTATGAAATACAGTATGTAATAACCTCAATAGTATACTAATGGACACACTGTGGATTATTTTAATCGAACTCCTGGTCTTCTTTCCACCTGCTTCCGAAAATAGCGTTTCAGGTGTAACTAGGCAGTCAAAATTAAACAATCTGGCGTAATGACACATCTCCGCTCCGTAACGGAGTCTACATTGAGATAATGCATAGACACCACTATTATGCCTTAAAGGGTGCACCACAGGGATTCTTCCATTCGGCATGGAATAGAATATGGGTCCGTTTTTTGGCCACCAGTTGTCGTAAAATCTTCAACCCAAATCACTTATATGTATATATTTTCTGAAAGAGCATGATGAAACTATTATTTTAACATATAACACTGCTATGTTATAGAAAAATTAAACTCGAACATTCTCCTCCATGCTTGCTTCATTTTTCCTAGAAAACCCCTTAAAAATGTCGAAAAATGGTCAAATTCGGCTCAATTTCCAGAAAAATCTGTAAGAGCAATTTTAATTAAACTTCTTACTCACGTTCCCTGGTCAGGTCTCAACTTAAAAAGGCAAACAAAAGTGGGTGTCAACCTGCCCGTTTTTTGTCAGATTTTCTTCCCGTAAATGAGTCCCGATTTTTAGGCACACCCAAGGGGCATAACTGAGGTAGGACAAAATTTACTCCATGAGGCACCAGTCTACTATTAATGCCGTTACTTGTTATGTATTAGCGTTAAAAATCGGCAAAAATCCAGAAAATTCACAATGCATAAATCCACCTGGCATGTCAATATTTACCTTGTGGGACATTACCAGTGGAAGTCTTGACAGATGTTGACCATGGAAATTTCAAATTGCCGCCACTGACAGCTGATTGGTGCTACAGAATGTCATTCAATTTGTAAACAGGGAGCCTTCTCACCCTTCACTGATCATGTCTTCATCCACCATGCTTTTTCCAAAGTGGCCCAAATTAACACCAGGAAGTACAGTTTGAAGACTCATCTGCAAGTTGAAATATCAGATGTATCAGAAATGCTGAAAAATCGCAGCTCATAAAATCCATAAAGATCTGCTCTCAAATTTCTAAACAATGTAGATCGTGGCTACTGACCCGGAAGTGATTAATTGTAGTCTGATGCCTGTCAGGAATGGAACCATTGTTAAAATAAGGAATGCTCTCATCTGAACAAACCATACCCATCCCCAAACTATCTTGAGAAGGCACAGATAAAACTATGCACAGATATAGATTTTACAGCCTATATACCAAGGGTACCCCCTTTATATTTCCCCTCGATTTGCCCCATATGCCTTAAGACTGAGGTACAAGTAAATAGTGCAATATCTCACTAACCTGTACATATTTTTCCATCTGGTAAAAAGCACCAAGTCGACAATCCTTCTGTCTATAAAAAGAAGTATAAAGCATTAACTAGATATGTTAAACACTATTTTCACGGGGCGATGTAGGCCCGTAGGGACTAATGGTCCTGTCTTGTAGTCAGAAAAAATTGAGCTGCAGCTCTGTGTCTTGCTAACACAGCAAAAGATAGAGTTCTTACACGACAAGAAAGAGGTCTGAAACTTCCTTCTTTAGAATGTACAGGTTTCTGTGTTTTTAATGTTCGCGTATAGTTGCAGGTCTGATATGTTTAAGTTACATTTCCATTTATCTAATTTTATGCGTGTTTTCGTTCATTTTTCAGTGGCACTACTTTCGTGCTCAAAATATGTCGTCTGCTAAACCACAGATTTTGAGAGGCGCATGTTGAGTGATTTTGTGGGACTAACTCATTCTCATTAGAAAGCGTGTTTGGGCAGTAATTTAGTATTAAATAATACCAGTATAAGTGTAATTCATTGTAGAAAACAATGGGATATTTCACTTTGCCTGTATTCATTTACATTTTCATGAAATATGTGTGTTGAGTTACAATTTTGAATTTTCCCCATTTAAGTTCACCCCTCAAGACCCTCTGCATTATCTTTTTATAGTAAGTTTCTAAAATCCAGTGGTGGTCAAATCATTTACGTAATAATTTCCCTGTATTCAGAAATGTTTTCTTTCCATTCTACTTCTGAAATATTCATGGAATGTTGCAAGCATTTCTCCCTGATCTACAGAAAGAGCCCTACATATAACAGTTTTGAAGCTGTAAGGTGACAGGGGAGATAACCAAATAGAACTGTAATATACTTGAGAGGAGGTACATGAAACAATATGATGCCATGAGAGGATGCATCCCAGCATAGCTCCAGTCCATCTAACCATGAGGATTTTACATTGTATCTCAATACTCATTTTTACCCCTCAGCCAATTTTGGCCATGGGGTATTGTCGTCTTCTACGTCCGTCTGTTCGTACGTCAGTACGTGAGCGAGATAGACGGAAAACGGTTCCACTGAAGAATTCCAAATTTGGTATGCTCTTTTACCTAGTCAAGGACCAGAAGCCTATTGAATTGGGACCTGGTTGGGTGGAAACCTTGGCGGCCATCTTTAATTTTATGCAAAATGGATAATGATCCATATCTCGGAAACCAGTCAACTGTTCAATACGAAAGTTAGTATACATCATCGATACATCAAGCAACTTTCAATGAATTATCAAACCGGCTTTTCTGATTATCTGGAAATCCTGGAGGCCATCTTTAATTTATGCAAAATCGATAATGATACATATCTCTGTTACCATTCAATTGTTTGATATGAAAGTGGGTATACATCATCGATGCATACAGATACTTTAAATCGGGACCTGATTGACTGAAAACCTTGGCGGCCATCTTTAATTTATGTAAAAAATTTAATGATATATATCTCTGATATCATTTAAGTGTTCTATACCAAACTTGGTATACAGCATTGATGTATCAAGAGACTTGCAATGAATAACCACATCAGTTCCTCTGAGTGGAGAGAAGGATGGGCGGCCATCTTTAATTTATGCAAAATCATTAATGATCTCGTTCTCTGATACCGTTCAAGTGCTCGATGTAAAATTGTTATACATCATCGATGCATCAAGAGACTTACGACAAATGACAGTTCTGGTTTCTCTGATTGGGCGGAAACCCTGGTGGCCATCTTTAATTTATGCAAAATCTTTAATGATGTATATCTCTGATACAATTTCAGCGTTTTATACAAAACTTGGTATACAGCATCAATGTATCAAGAGACTTTCAATTAATAACCACATCAGTTCCTCTGACTGGCGGGAAGGATGAGCGGCCATCTTTAATTTATGCGAAATCATTAATGATCTCTATCTCTGATACCGTTTAAATGCTCGATGTAAAATTTGGTATACATCATTGATGCATCAAGAAACTTATGTAATGAAAACCGGTTTCTCTGATTGGACGAAAACCTTGGGAGTCATTCCTAATTGTAAAATTTTTGATAATCTGTATATTTGTGACTTGACTGCTTGATGTTCCTGACATCTTGGTTCAAATTAAATACATTATGAATGTACCCAGAGCCGAGGGGTTTTCAGATGCGCAGCTTCGTATTGTTATTTACTGCTGAAGGATATGCTTTCGATTATCTGAAAAAAGTGAAAATTTTTACAAATATTGGTAACATGCAGTGAAGACATTATTTTATCATTTCATCAGGTTGGTTTCATAATAAATGTCTGTCCCAGTGTTTTTTTTTTAAATATGTACAATTACACTAATGCACTAGAGATCCTTGTTGAGAGGAATGTGTGAGACTACAAGTATGGCTCTTCGCCATGAGATGGAACATCAAAGAGTTAGTGGAATTATTCCAACAGCCTATTTTACATTTAAATAGCCCCGTTTCAGTGCCTAAGGCTCTAGTTAATTATTTTTTTATTATTTTAATTCATTTTTTATGAAGTTATTCAAATTAAAATTTAAAAATAAAGAAAACTTAAATTCAAAATGTGTCAAAACATAATTTGTTTTCAAGCTGCTCATTTAGGCTACATTTGGTAAAAATTTCCTTCATGGCAGTGGTTAACTTCTCCATGTAATCAGTGGGTCATCCCAGTAATCTATCAAATGGGATTAAAATTTGATGTTGATACAAAGATCAAAGACATGTTTAATCCTGTAATAAGTGACAGCAATATACACAAATGTGTGCACAACACATACCAAAATATAACACAGAGGTGTTTATGGTATACACAACTCCCATATAGAGAATATATGTCAGTTCAATTGGATGGATCTACATCTCATCAAGATCTTGCTGGCAGTAATTAGAAAGATGCACATATTACTTGTAAACAGTTATTATTACTGAGAAAACTTCTAAATAACATTGAGGAATATATTCTGTGTCAGATTTCAAGTCCATGAATGCAATGTCTGCAAACAGGCAACACTTGTCAAAACACAACATAGAAGAAAAAAAGGAATAAAATTTAATGACACCATATCTGATGGTCATTTGCTCATATCTGCTACATTAACAACCATGAAAGATGAGGACAGCTGAAAGTTGCCTCATTTAAACTGTTAACTGTTTGGTGAAACATTAAAGTGGCAACTTAACAGAGAGCAAAGCCTATCTTCCAACAGAGTTGGAGGCCATACCTCTGAATCACACTGTGCGAAATTCTCAGAGAACCTATTTGATGTGTGTGTGTGGGGTGGGTGGGGCTTGCTAATATTCGGTGCCTGTAATCCATGTTCCTTGCTACCCACAAGATCTCTGATATGAATATGAAAGAAAATTACAAAAGTATAATCCTGGAGATAGTGGAAATGGAATGAAGATAAAGTATTTGCTATGATGCAAATGTGACTGACAATAGACACACAAAAATGTGAAACCATCAACAGTCAGATTAATTGTTCACTCAGTTAATCAGATTTTATTTGTCTCATTAAAGTTACAAATGCAAAAGGCATTTTGGAAATTCTTTGTGTGTGGAACAAACATCTGAGTTTTACAGGTGATATGATTATTATTAATTTCATGTGGTTTTAGACTGATATAAAGTGAATTTATGCATAAATGATTGAAGCATTGAACATCTGAACTGAGGTCTAGATTTTGAAAAAAAGCATGTAATTGTATCTATGTGAATTTCCTTTCTTCCATTTACATTTTATTGTATCTTGAAAGTTAATATGCTCATAATTACCAGCTGTGTTAAGTGAACCTCATCATATTTGGCATTGACTATTTGGCCCTAGTACTGACAAATCACTCATTTTTTGCCTATGTTTGCTCCAAAAGGTCTCAATTTTGTCGCAGAAATGGCATAACAATACAAGAGATGTTGCCCAACATTATCAGTATGATGTTTATTTCAACCACAGTTAGCAAGAGAAAAAATAATTTTAATAATTAAAAAATTGATTAAAATTAATTAAAAAATTTATTTTATTTTATTAATAATTTAATAATATAAATTTGAAACAACCCTCATATTTGTACGTTGTTCATGAGTCAGCCTGGAAAAAATTGGGGTGATCAAGTCAAAACTGTAGCCGCAGTGACGATTTAAAGTTCTCTGGTCAAATGTGAAAATGTCGGGTGACAGGCACCAGTCTACTATTAATTCCGTTACTTGTTATGTATTAACGTTAAAAATCGGCAAAAATCCAGAAAATTCACAATGCATAAATCCACCTGGCATGTCAATATCTACCTTGTGGGACATTACCAGTGGAAGTCTTGACAGATGTTGACCATGGAAATTTCAAATTGCCGCCACTGACAGCTGATTGGTGCTACAGAATGTCATTCAATTTGTAAACAGGGAGCCTTCTCACCCTTCACTGATCATGTCTCCATCCACCATGCTTTTCCCAAAATGGCCCAAATCAACACCAGGAAGTACAGTTTGAAGCCTCATCTGCAAGTTGAAATATCAGATGTATCAGAAATGCTGAAAAATCGCAGCTCATAAAATCCATAAAGATCTGCTCTCAAATTTCTAAACAATGTAGATCGTGGCTACTGCCCCGGAAGTGATTAATTGTAGTCTGATGCCATGATCCCGATCAGCGTGTAGACGAAGCCAGCAGTCGATTTGTACGTACTCGTTTGCAGCGTTGATTATGCTGAATAGGA
>JAVTVY010048634.1:0-24002 GCA_036873755.1 Hanleya hanleyi
GTCTCTCTGTAACACCGCAGGACTATTCAACTGCACGGCCCACCACAGCAGCAGACGGCACCCCTCGTAGGTATACACCCCCAGGCTTCAGCGACCCCGCTCACGGCGACTCACTCTGCGGCCCCGCTACAAGGACGAATCATCAAGGCTAGAGTTACGGCTACACGGTCCACATAGGATCGGACATCAATAACACACGGTGGATAGGCAGGCACCTGGTCTAGTAACCCTCTCCCTATACTACTGTATGGGCACCTGGAATCGGCACCCTCCTTCTATACTACTGTATGGGCACCTGGAATCGGCACCCTCCTTCTATACTACTGTATGGTCAACTAGTATAGGAACCCTCCTTCTATACTACTGTATGGTCAGTTGACCCTTGAACCCTCTCTCTATACTACTGCAGGGTCTTCCGCAATAGCTGGGCATCAGGTCTAGGATTCCCCCTCCATATACTACTGTATGAGACAGTAGTAATCTATCATTGGCCGTGAATTACTCAATATATGTACAGGGTGGTGAGAGACTGTATGCTTATGGAAGCGTGAATGGATAATCGTTTATCGTACGATTGACTGGGTAGGTGTATATATATCAAGCTATAGGCTCGAACCTATAGCTTGTGGGTGTTAGCGTGAATGTATTTCAACCCGTGGGTTGTGGTTTAAGTACATGTGTGCATGAATAATTGTTTATGTAGGAACTGTGTATGAAATGCTTTAGCTATATCTTCTTCACAGGGACTCGCATCCCTTACCAGATACAGCTTAATAGATACACGAACCACAGCGCAATCTTTGAACAACTGTGCGATACGGTTGAAAGCAAAGAGAGATGCGGCTAATGTATGGCCATGCTATCGACTCTAACGCCGTTAGTTAATTCCCAGAGCTGAGCCCGTACTGGCGTACGGTAGAGAATAAGAATAACCATTGGCGATAAGCGTCTATACTCTTAACTTCCAGCGCAATATTCGTTCAACTGTGCATTACGGTTGATGCCGAATAGAGATCGAAGTAGAGTGAACACGGCCCGGACATGTGAATGTAAGTGTGTGTAAATGTATGCAATGATGTTATATTATCCGGCGGCCTGGTGACGGCCCGGCGCTGGCACAATTCGGCGGCGGGCTTTCTCCGGCCCGGCAATGTACAAATTCGGCGGCGGTACTTCTCCAATTCGGCGGCGGCCTTTCTCCGGCCCGGCAATGTACAAATTCGGCGGCGGCACAAATTCGGCGGCGGTACTTCTCCAATTCGGCGGCGGCCTTTCTCCGGCCCGGCAATGTATTGGATTTCTTCTCCCCAAATGATTTGGCGTGTGCTCTCACCTCGATGTTTCTGCTGGTCTGCCTCGTTTCAGCGAGAGTCCGGCTTATATAGGGCTACCGCTCTTCTGCGGATAAAGGCAGAAACACGTCGTCGAAGATGACAGCGCCCTCTTTATTGTCACTTACACCACTTCCCGATCAGTTTATCTGGACTTCGCTGGATAAATATGGCTATGGAGGAACAGACCATAATTCATAACGGACGTAACTGGTAAATCTCCGCTTCCAACTCTCTCTAGTTAATTCATACGAAGACCGCAAAGTTCACTGTCCCTCATCTACATATTCACTGGAACCGACTTCCGCATTCCTGACTGACGTCATTTTCAGCGAAGCGAGTGGGCTTACCAGAGTCCCTATTACCGTCCAAACTGATCGTTTGAGATAACTTCACCGGGATTTCGAGGCATTGTCTGTCTCACGGATTATCATAGTTCATTCCAGGAAAATTACAGCGTTGAATTCCATCAGGTAAGTCAACCGCACACATAAACACAATGTCACTTTCGATTTCACATAGTCACGTAACATTCAGAAGCCGTGATTTATGAAAGGGGTCGTTGTCAACCTGCACTTTCGTTACATTAGGTTTCATAATATAGATCATAGCTAATACTGAACAAAAAGGAAGGAATACGTTTTGGCCTACTTTTATGATGTTATGGACGCGAATTTATGGACGTCAGCTCAAAAATCTGCATGATATTGCAGAACGGGCTGTTGAACTTGTCACTCGATCAATATGCTGGACTTCCTCGAATAAAATTAAGCGCCTTTATCAGGGTAGAGGAGATTTTCTGACATCATACACTGCCTTTTATGGAAACTATGATGAGATATCAAAGTTACTACACGGTAATAAATACGATCACTACGACCACGGCAAAGCGGTCCGCCATTTTGGAGCTCCGTGAAAGTCGGAGCGACATTTAATTCGAACACTCGCGTTTTTCTGGAATTCGCTCAACAAATAATTCGAAAGTAGCCAATTTTTGAAGTGGTGAGTTTCATCACTACATCGCGAATTAATAGGGAAATTACCGTATGTATGATTGCGTGTTAGCCCAGCTGGGCACAACTTTTACGCAAATATTCTATTAGATTTGAGATTTTTTGCATGTTTAAAATGATTATTCAAGTCATTCTTGCCAGTGGTTACGTATTTCAGTTTATCATTGCACAACATGCACAATGCATAGCCAGGTCTATGGTGGCCGACAGCTGCCATTCCATAAATGTAACTTTTTAAACGTTTTCTCTATTTTTTTTTTATTTTTATTTTTTTAATTGAAATATTTTTTCCATATTATTTCATTTTCATTTCATTTTTTTTTAAATTTCATTTCCGTTTCCCTTTTCGTTTCATTTGGATTTCGTTTTCATTTTCATTTCACTTTCATTTCATTTTGTTATATTTTTTTTTTACTTACCGGTAAATAAAAAAAAAAACATTATTTCATTTTTTTTTTAAATTTCATTTCCTTTTCATTTCATTTCATTTTGATTTTGTTTTCATTTCACTTTCATTTCATTTTGATTTTGTTTTCATTTCACTTTCATTTCATTTTGTTATCACAAGGAAAAAAATATATAAGGTGGCAGCGCCCGGCACTGCCAGTTTTTTTTTTTTTTTTTTTTTTTCCTCTCTCAAAACGAAAACAAATTCTTCTGTGGCCGAGAACTGCCAGCCGAGCGCTGCCAGCCGAGAGCTGCCAAGTCATACTATTGGCTAATGTGTATCACGTGTGTGTTCATATTGCCGTACCCTTAGCAGTTCTCTCACAATGCGAAAGTGAAGATGAACCTGTACGACGGTAGCACTTGCCAATTGCCAACCAAACCCCCATGTCTGTCCTCTCTCCCCTCGCTTCCCATAGGGGTAAATTCTCGATGTCTTCCCATAGGGGTAAATTCTCGATGTCACGAGGTGCCGACAAAAATTTCATATAGCGAAAAAGAATGCCGCAGGATATGAGGTCATGTTGAGCGAGTAGATTCATTTATATGTCGGAAATTGGAGGTTTCATGGAATCTGACTGTTGGTTCGACGTTCATTGCCCCCGTTACCAACAATCAACAATATAAATAGCTAGGTATAGGTAGGTAGAATATATTGTACACTAAATTTTACCAACAATAGCTCACTGTAAATATGGAATTTGTACGTCATGTTTGCGGAATAGTATGGGAACCTAGAGCTACCCAGAAGGGGTGTGACTAAAAAGCGTCCGGTAGCGCCCGGGACATCGCCCGGTACTCCCTACAATACTCCTTTTGTGTCCCATACAAAAAGTTGTGTATGTCCCATGTAAATATTGACTGATATTTGCCGTTTTCTGACTTGCGCGCATTTAATCGCATGACCTTCTGGTCTGGAATCATCCCGCCCATTTTCCTGGTCCGCTTCCCCGGTACTACTGACTGTTGTCATGTTGTCATTTCTTTGGCACCGCTTTCTAGATGATCGTTAACAGACTTCATTTATCTTTTCCTGTAAATTTGAGCTTAAATCTGCCAGTATTCTCCGAATCATTTTTTTTTCTTATATCGTCCGGTACTTCATTCACAGCCCGGTACTGTAAATTTGATATTTTTACCCCTCGGCCAAATTTGGCCGAAGGGTATTGTCGTCGTCATATACGTCCGTCCGTCCGTCTGTCCATCACACCTTTCTCGTTACCAAGATATCTTTAGAACGACTTAACCTGGGCACACCAAACTTGCAGTGTACATCCATATGCTCGTGACCCAGAACCCTATTGAATCTGGACCTGATTGGTTGGAAACTTTGGCGGTCATCTTCAATTTATGCGAAACTATCACAGCTTTCTCGTTACCAAGATATCTTTAGAACGACTTACCCTAGGCACACCAAACTTGCAGTGTACATCCATATGCTCATGACCCAGAACACTATTGAATCTGGACCCGATTAGTTGAAAACTTTGGCGGCCATATTTAATTTATGCGAAACCATTAATCTTATGTATCTCCGTAACCATTTCACTGTTCAGTGGGAAATTTGGTCTAGATCATCGATGCATCAAGAAACTCCAAAAGAATGACCAAACCAGTTTCCCTGATTCGGTGGAAACCTTGGCGGCCATTTTTAATTTATGCAAAATCTTTAATGATATATATCTCTGATACCATTCAAGTGTTTTATACGAAACTTGGTATACAGCATCGATGTATCAATAGACCTGCAATGTATAACCACATCAGTTCCTCTGAGTTGCGGGAAGGATGGGCGGCCATCTTTAATTTATGCGAAATCGTTAATGATCTCCATCTCCGATACCGTTCAAGGACTCGATGTAAAATTTGGTATACATCATCGATGCATCAATAGACTTAAGATAAATGACAGTTCTGGCCTTTCTGATTGGGCGGAAACCTTGGTGGTCATCTTTAATTTATGCAAAATCTTTAATGATGTATATCTTTGATACCATTTCAGTGTTCTATATTAAACTTGGTATACAGCATCGATGTATCAAGAGACGTTCAATGAATAACCACATCAGTTCCTCTGAGTGGCGGGAAGGATGGGCGGCCATCTTTAATTTATGCGAAATCATTAATGATCTCTATCTCTGATACTGTTCAAGTACTCGATGTGAATTTTGGTAAACATCATCGATGCATCAATAGACTTACGATAAATGACGGTTTTCGTTTTTCTGATTGGGCGGAACCTTGGTGGCCATGTTTAATTTATGCAAAATCTTTAATGATGTATGTCTTTGATACCATTTCAGTGTTCTATATGAAACTTGGTATACAGCATCCATGTATCAAGAGACTTCAATGAATAACCACATCAGTTCCTCTGAGTGGTGGGAAGGATGGGCGGCCATCTTTAATTTATGCGGAATCATTATGATCTCTATCTCTGATAACTTTCAAATGCTCGATGTAGAATTTGGTATACATCATCGACTCTTATGTAATGAATGAATACCGGTTTCTCTGATTGGACGGAAATCTTAGAGGCCCTTTCTCATTGCAAAATTTTTCGTAATCTGTATATTTGTCACTTGACTACTTGGCGTTCCTGAAGTCTCGGTTCAAATTGAATACATTATGAATGACTGGCGCCCGGAGCCGAGGGGTTTTCAGATGCGCAGCTTCGTATTTTCTTTACGGTACTTTTTCACCATCCGATACTTCCTAGATGTTCTATACATTTTTAGATGTTCTAAATGGGCGGGATAATTCCAGACTAAACGCGCGCACATCAGAAAATGGCAAATACCAGTCGATATTTACATGGGACATACACAATTTTGTATGGGACACAAAAGGAATGCTGTAGGGTGTACCGGACGGTGTAAAAAGTACCGGACGATGTACCGGGCGCTACCGGACGCTTCCGGATGCTACCGGACGCTTTTTAGTCACACCCCTTCTTGCTAGCTCTAGGTTCCCATACCATTCCGCAACCATGACGCACAAATTCCATACAGTGAGCTATTGTTGGTATAATTTAGTGTACTTGGTACCATATATTCTACCTACCGGTACCTAGCTATTTAAATTGTTGATTGTTTTTTTTTGTTTTTTTTTGTTTTTTCGTACTTTGTTTTTTCTGTATTCCTGTTACACTTAACACTCCCAAGGTCCAGGATCCCTGGGGAGTGGGGCTTATTAACTATCAGATGTTAACCACCATATATGACAGGGAATCATGCATACTATGGGTGCATGGCAACAGCAGTATTGTACTTAACACAGTGACATTTCCTAGGTATTTCAATGATGGACATAGGCTAATGAAAATTACATAGGCTACTGAAAAATACATACTGGTATCTATCAACTCCGACTCGGTTACATATGAAATACATAGGCTTTGCGGTTACTATAAACTCCGATAAACTAGGACCACAAAGATATGTTGTAACAATGTAGTACATGTATGTAAAATGACTGAAATCATATCGCAGATGCTATATATTTACGAATATTTTCAGTTGGTAACGGGGGCAATGAACGTCGAACCAACAGTCAGATTCCACGAAACACCCAATTTTCGACATATAAATGAATCTACTCGCTCAACATGATCTCATATCTTGCGGCATTGTTTTCCGCCATATGGAACTTTTGTCGGCACCGTGAAATCGAGAATTTACCCCTCTGGGAGACGGGGGAGAGAGGGCAGACAGGGGGGAGGGGGAGATTTGCAATTGGCAAGTGCTAGCGTCGTACAGGTTCATCTTCACTTTCGCATTGTGAGAGAAATTCTAAGGATACGGCACTATGAACACACACGTGATACACATTAGCCGATAATATGACTTGGCAGCTCTCGGCTGGCAGCGCTCGGCTGGCAGATCTCGGCCACAGAAGAATTTGTTTTCGTTTTGAGAGAGGAGAAAAGAAAAAAAAAAAAACTGGCAGTGCCGGGCGCTGCCACCTCATATATTTTTTCCTTGTGATAACAAAATAAAATGAAAGTGAAATGAAAACAAAATCAAAATGAAATAAAAACAAAATCAAAATGAAATGAAATGAAAACAAAATGAAAATGAAATGAAAAGGAAATGAAAATGAAATTAAAAAAAAATGAAATAATGTTTTTTTTAAATTTACCGGTAAATAAAAAAAATACAACAAAATGAAATGAAAACGAAATCAAAATGAAACGAAAAGGAAACGGAAATGAAATTTAAAAAAAAATGAAATGAAATAATATGGAAAAAATATTTCAATTTAAAAAAAAAAAAAAAAAAACGTTAAAAAAGTTACATTTATGGAATGGCAGCTGTCGGCCACCATACAGGTCTATTTTATGGCTATCGTCAGACGCCACTGATATTTATTTTTCCTCCAGCCATGACCATTTAAATTTATTTTTGACTCCAGTTTCAAAGTCCTTTAGGTCAGTCGTCCTGTCAACAATTTTGTACATAGTCGACTGAAAACTACAAATTAATATACGTCTGACATTGTCAGTGAGCCAAAGAAACTACCCTGTGAAAACTGCCGCCAACAACCACGCGGTTACGTACTGCTTCCAGTTACATTCACGGGACGAGAACAACACGCCCTCAGCTGGTTGACTGCAGACAGAGCTACAGGCATTCAGCTTTCCCTGACCTACTTACAGGAAGGCTGAGTCTATTTTGGGAAATACGACTCTGCGGGGAGAACGCATGCACTGTGCTGGAAATCAATGTACAAACGCACAGGAACCAGTTATTTCGAACTTATTAAACCCCCCCGGAGGTACATAACTCGAATTCTAATCACATAATTTATATTTTTGAGGCATTCTCAAACCCAAGCCAAAAGATTTTTAGTTTGCTAGAATGGTTTAACGGAGATTCATTATCTACAAAAATAACAACAACAACAACGCGGTCGGGTGAGACTGAAAATCCGGGAATTTTCTTGAGATTCTGAAAATCTGTTCTATTGGTCGAGATTGATCACGTGACGACATTCGGTATTTCCCGGATTCGAACATATTCCTCTGCACACACAAACTGTGTCACATAATGTGCCTCCTTATAACAGAATAATCGCCCCCGAGGGTAAATTCTGATGAGTGAATTCAGACGTAGTTTATCATTCAGACAACCACCCATGTAATCATATAACTCGTTTACCCCACGACCCATACGTAAATATATGAAGTGCCGTCTGTCCCCCCATGTACTTTTTTCTGGAACAGCCCTGAGGTACGTAATCCAAGCTGGATGCCATTGACCATCTTGGATTCCGTCCGTCCCGCATCTTGTGAACGCGTTATCATGAGAACAATTCATCCGATTGACGTCAAACTTAAGATGGTGCTTCACATCAGTTAGACGGCCATTGGTATAGATTTTCATTGAGGTAGTATGTAACCAAAGATGACCATCTTGAATTCCGTCTGTCCTGCATCTTGTGAACAATTGGTCTGTTTGACTTCAAACTTGAGAAGGTGCTTCACGGTACTTAATCCAAGATGGCTGCCATTGACCATCTTTCCAGAAAAACGTCTCTTTCCACATACACATATCTACTTTCCAAGTTATATTTAAGGAGATATTAGAAGCGTTTATGCTGTATGCTCTCAAACAGGCTACTTGGTAGAGGACCTGCTGGCTACTCAGCTTGTATAATTTGGAATGGACAGTGCTCTGTATTTTTGAATGACCTTGGAGATCATTAATACATGTAATGTGAGACAAATCAATCAGTTAATTCATTGGATATAGTAAAAGAAGTGATTTGTGTATTTACTTTATTCTTTTGCAGCCTTCTAAAGATGTTGTATGGATTTGTGAAGAAGTCCGAAGATAAGCCAAGCTGGTTCCAACTTCAGCATGCCATCCTGAGAAACTTTGGTGGATTGGATGGCATAAATCCTGTTGAATATTTTCAAGAGAAATTTAAGGAGAAATCCATCATTGAAACAGACTGTGCAGTAAGTGTCCATCTCTCACATCTCGCTTTAATTTATCAAGAAAGGAAAAGCAAGTCCGCTTGTTGCTGTTGTTGCAGATCAACTGACATAATCGCATGTTCCTGAATCCTGTGCACTAGTACCATTGCCACACTTACTGAGCCAAATTGAAAACATTAGTTGAACCAGTAATTTCACATGGCAGGTGGTTAAGTTTAACTTATACTGGAATTAAAGACTGGATGAGAAAGGACTCAATGATGAATAAAATCGCATTTACTGATTAATTGTTGTTACAGAGTATTTTGGAAATTGCTGGAAAGCATATGCCTGAAGAAAATGATATTATTTGTGTAGTGCATTTATTCCTGGACGTGTGTAGATATTACCCCTCAGCCCATAGGGCTGTAGGGTCTTGTCGTTGCCATGTACGTACGTCCGTCCGTCCGTCCGTCAACATTTTCTTGTCTGCTGAATATCTGCAGATCTATGAAGGCGGGCCTGACCAAACTTTGGTGAGAGCTTCCTGAATGTTGACTGAAGAAATGATTAGATTTTCAGATGGCTATGATGATTTCGTGATTTTTAATTATTTTTTTTATTTTTTATTGATGGCTCAGGTTTTGCAATGTTATCTATGCCCATCAACATGTTCTTGTCCGCTGAATATCTGCAGATCTATCAAGTCAGGCCTGACCAAACTTTGGTGAGAGCTTCCTGAATGTTGACTGATGAAGTGATTAGATTTTCAGATGGCTATCATGATTTCATGAATTTTAATTATTTCTTTTATTTTGTGTATTGATGGCTTGGCTTTTTGCACTGTTATCTATGCCCATTGGGAACCCTTGGTTGCATGTTTCATTTTGACTTTTGAAGGTTCCCTGATACAAGAAAGCCTGGGCCATTCAAGATTACCATTGGATGGAACTCCCCAATTCCCATATATTCTGAGAGCTTACATGATGCTACACTTGTTCAACCTATGCACTACCCTTGGGGGATTTCTCCACCCCTGGGGCACTAAATGTTAAAGTTTTGGACTTTTTCCTATTCACAGCTTCTCAGCCTGCAGTGTACATTGCTTTTTCACACACATGCTGAATCACCTAATTTTTTTTACAAGAGAAAATAACCGGCGAGGGGGTCCCCGCAGTATCGAACCCCTGTTAGGTTTGAATTTCATGTCGCCTTAAATGAAGGACAACATTTTTCTTCAATTTTGCTGCATCGATTTATCAGAAAGCTTTTGCACAAACCATATTTTATTTCAGAAGTATAATATGAAATAACTGGCAGGGGAATCCCTGCAGTATCGAACCCCTGTTGGTGTGAATTTCGCGTCGCCTTAAATGAAGGACAACATTTTTCTTCAATTTTGCTATTAAATCATTCTACTCCACATCATATGATTTATCTTAAAGCTTTTGCACAAAACATATTTATTTCAGAAGTGCAGTTTGAATTTCGCGTCACCTTAAATGAAGGACAACATTTTTCTTCAATTTTGCTGTTAAATCATTCTATTTTACATCATATGATTTATCCTAAAACTCTTGCATGAACCATATTTGTGTCCACACATTTAACTGGTACAACATAATGCTTCAATTTTCGTCACCAAACATGTTACTGTACCTTGGAAATTATTTAAAACGAGTGATTAGGAGAGTGTCAATCAGTGTGTTTCTAAGCCATTAAACTTATCATACTTGTGCATTATTATTCCTTGTATCACGACTGCTATTTTTCCGTAAATCAAATTATTTCTAATCAACTAGGTTATTCTATATGTATATATACTTAATTATCTTCGCTTGATTGTATATCTGCTCGATAACGGGCGCCGTGATCAGCAAATAAAGAACCTTGAACCTTGTGCAATGCATAAATTGCCACTGATAAAGCTACACTTTCTTGCATGCTGTAATCCCAGCACACCACTCACGTGAAAACGAAGTCTATTATATCTATCACTTTCATTTTTTGTTTCATTTGAGTTTTGGGTGCCCATACGTTTTTCGGAATGCAGCCCTGATCCTACTTGACTAAAAAAAAAACAGGCTGAGGGGTCCACGCACCTTTTAGGTGCTTGCCTGCAATTCATGTTAAATATTGAGTGTGGAAGCCTATAGTCAATGCGATTTTATTCATCATGGAGTCCTTTCTCATCCAGTCTTTAATATTTCCAAAATACATGTACATGTACTCTGTAACAACAACAATTAATCAGTAAATGCGATTTTATTCATCATTGAGTCCTTTCTCATCCAGTCTTTAATTCCAGTAAATAAGTTAAACTTAACCACCTGCCATGTGAAATTACTGGTTGACCATTCTTTGAGCCGTGGTTATTATCATGCACTTGTCTGGTCCTCTTGAAAGCAGTCTAAATTGTTGTTTGGGTGAATTCTGATTTCATGACCCATGTCTATGCTTGCATGTTACGAGAATTTTGTAGTGTTGGGTTTTTGATCTGTGTAGTATCAACTTTTCATATGTTGATTAGTGCATCGCATTCGGACTGTCTAATTTCGATCATTGAACATTCCTATGATCACATGGTAAGTGTAGCAGATCGGGTAGTTTCGCAAATCCTGTATATATCTTTGACGAGCGTTTTTTGTACTTCACCCAGGTATTTCGACGGTGATTAGTTATGAACCTAGACTTGCCGTTTAGACATTTTATTGATCCTTATATAATTATGCGCCATTGGGTAACCTTGCATGCTCCCTTGATCAACGATATTAGCTTTGAGCTTAACCATGTCACCAGGCAGTTTTTTCGTTGCTCATTTTTGCTCTATTGTCTGTGTTTTTAACCTGCATCTAATCAGCGTAGCATGTGTTAACTGTATAAATGTGATCTTATCTTTGACTATTTCCCATAGAGTTAACACCACTGTGTAGCCCAAGGGGTAATGCATACTACATCATATTGATATCGTCTCTCTCCACAACAAGTGCCATTTGTGCTCACACTAATGTTTGCGATTGTAAATTATATTCTTGCACAACAACTCAAACATTTCAGTTACAAGGTCACCCATGTGGCAGTTCCAGTAACTTTGTAGTTAAATACCTTGTCAACTGAAATACCCCTATTTTTTTATTTCCTCTTTGGGGCACCTCAACTAGATATTGTCATATCTAGTCTCATTTTTGAGCATAACTATATATCGCCAAAGATGTTTCATAAGGCTATCGAGTGCATAGTAATATCGTATAGGGAGCAAGCTCATTAAATAATTGGTATGTCATGCTTATGTTGGTTCACACACCTTCATATCAATGTATAAAGTATGTTAACTCCGTATATGATCCACCATTCGCAGGGATATCCATTCACACAGCAACTATCTGCATTCACACTCTATCCATTCACACGACAGCCATTCACACAGCATTCACGGCAACCATTCACACAGCTGATTCACAGGGTTAGCCATTCACAATGAGCAATTCATTTCACTTGGCCAGCCATTCACGGGGAGCAATTCACACGGCGCAGCCATTCACGGGTATCAGCCATTCGGGCACACCCACATGCGCAGCCATTCACACGACACAGCCATTCACACGACACAGCCATTCACATGGTAAGCCACTCACAGGTGAAAGCTACTTGGTGGAAGCCACTCGGGCGAAAGCCATTCGGGCGGAAGCCACTCACAGGCCGCCACTCGGGCAAGCCACTCGGGCGAAAGCCACTCGGGCTAGCCACTCGGGCGAACGCCACTCTCATCGCAATGACACCAATCACACGGGGAAAGCCACTCGGGCGAAAGCCACTCGGGCGAAATCCCATTCACGGGCGCAAGCCACCACACAGCGAGGGCACGACACCAACTGGCAGCATAGTCTGACCCAATTGTCACACGGGGAAAGCCACTCGGGCGAAAGCCACTCGGGCGAAACCCCATTCACGGGCGCAAGCCACCACACAGCGAGGGCACGACACCAACTGGCAGCATAGTCTGACCCAATTGTTGGCCAAATAAATATATTTTATTAATCTATACTTGTGTTCTGTGTTGTTTATAAATTGGGGTCCTAATATGTTAGGACCAGTTTGTAAACCCACAGACACCTCTGAGCCTGTCCAGCTCAGTAGGCCCTGTCACATGTATAATTATTACCAACTAGAACCTGTAGTATGAATATTGATATCATGGTCACGTGTCGGCGAAGCATCCATGGCAGCAGCCGGACGGCCCACCTCGCCCACCCTTTAATTCATTAGGCCTTACAAGATACCTTGACAATTGGGAGTTTTCAA
Organism: Hanleya hanleyi; assembly: GCA_036873755.1. Classification (NCBI taxonomy): domain Eukaryota; kingdom Metazoa; phylum Mollusca; class Polyplacophora; order Lepidopleurida; family Hanleyidae; genus Hanleya; species Hanleya hanleyi. Next base: position 13,014 of record JAVTVY010048634.1, read on the forward strand.
TTAGAGATGTTCACACACCTTCATACACATAACTGAAGCTGTTTCATAAGGCTATCGAGTGCATAGTAATATCGTATAGGGAGCAAGCTCATTAAATAATTGGTATGTAATGCTTATGTTGGTTCACACACCTTCATATCACTGTATAAAGTATGTTAACTCCGTATATGATCCACCATTCGCAGGGATATCCATTCACACAGCAACTATCTGCATTCACACTCTATCCATTCACACGACAGCCATTCACACAGCATTCACGGCAACCATTCACACAGCTGATTCACAGGGTTAGCCATTCACAATGAGCAATTCATTTCACTTGGCCAGCCATTCACGGTGAGCAATTCACATGGCGCAGCCATTCACGGGTATAAGCCATTCGGGCACACCCATTTTACATGCCATTCCGGTGAAAGCCATTCGGGCACACCCATTCACACGGGGAAAGCCACTCGGGCGAAAGCCATTCGGGCACACCCATTCTCATGCCATTCGGGCACACCCATTCACACGGGGAAAGCCACTCAGGCGAAAGCCATGCTGGCACACCCATTCACACGGGGAAAGACATGCCATTCGGGCGAAAGCCATTCGGACACACCCATTCACACGGGAAGCCACTCAGGCGAAAGCCATGCTGGCACACCCATTCACACGGGGAAAGCCACTCAGGCGAAAGCCATGCTGGCACACCCATTCACACGGGGAAAGCCACTCAGGCGAAAGCCATGCTGGCACACCCATTCTCGTGCCATTCGGGCACACCCATTCTCATGCCATTCGGGCACACCCATTCACACGGGGAAAGCCACTCAGGCGAAAGCCATGCTGGCACACCCATTCACACGGGGAAAGCCACTCAGGCGAAAGCCATGCTGGCACACCCAATCACACGGGGAAAGCCACTCGGGCGAAACCCCATTCACGGGCGCAAGCCACCACACAGCGAGGGCACGACACCAACTGGCAGCATAGTCTGACCCAATCGTTGGCCAAATAAATATATTTTATTAATCTATACTTGTTTTCTGTGTTGTTTATAAATAGTTGAACCAGTAATTTCACATGGCAGGTGGTTAAGTTTAACTTATTTACTGGAATTAAAGACTGGATGAGAAAGGACTCAATGATGAATAAAATCGCATTTACTGATTAATTGTTGTTGTTACAGAGTATTTTGGAAATTGCTGGAAAGCATATGCCTGAAGAAAATGATATTACAGTGCCGCCTCGCCATAGCGCGCCTCGATAAAACGCGAATTCGGATACAACGCGCACAATTTTTTGTCCCCCAAAATAAAAAAAAATAAAAAATAAAGAATTAAAAAAATAAAAAATCGGTAAATTCAGAAATTTCGAAAATATTTCAACACTGTTGTTAAAACATAACTCACAAAACACCAATTGCACGTAAATAACCTGTTGATTGTGCGTGTATTTGTTTTGTGTTAGGCCTTTGTTAAAGCTACCGTACCGGAATGGCCCACCTGCCGTACGTGCGACCACGTGGTGAACAACAACAACACAGTCATCAATGTGAACTTTGGTGTGCTAGAAAACAACTTGTAGCATGCCTAAAGACTGTTAATTAATAAAGAGACTCTGTCAAACTTCTGAGCACACATTGTCATTAAGCAATCAGGATAAACTGTTAATCCTGTGAAGGTTAGAAATCTCAAATATGTCTCTGTTTGTTTTTGTCGCGGGTCTCTTGAATAGGACTTACCTGCAGCCCTCTTGGCTGGTCCTAGGTGGGAATAGGCGCAGATTCCCGGTGTGATATTTTAATCTTCTTATCCGCGGTACAATCTCTTGTTTCTCAAAATTATATATGCAGATGTATGCACTTTGATAATTTAATTGGATCATTTAAATGAAAATGTAGTGTATGTTGTCTGTTTATTTAATTATGTTATGTTCCACAATATGTGCTATGATAATTTATTCTTTTAATTTGGATAAGTTTTCTCTCTCTAAAATGTGCTGAAATTATACAATTTGGATCGGGTCTTTCTGTGTGTTTGGAATGAGGTTGAATAAAAAAATATTGTCCGAAATATATTTTCAACGACACGCATTATTCAACTTGATAGTGCAAGGGAAACAACTTCAGAATGAATGGCTATTCCGCGATCACCTGCAGCCGAATGCTGCTGCCAGATCACGTGGGCATTACTGCCATCATTCGGTACTTCGTGACATTTGCCGGGAACTCCGAAATAAATTAATTACCAATCTGAATCTAGAAGGTTAGTAAAATTACCGCTATGTCAGACGGTCTAATCACGTCACATTTGGCATGAAAAGATCGCACCCCATCAGCCAGTATCAGTATCTTGTCATGATTGACAAGGGTCTTTTTGTCTTGGTCATGTCATGATGTGGTTGACAACGATCTCTTTACAAAAGAAAAAAATCATAAAACAGTTTGTTCACGTTTTATTTTGAAAGTGTTAAGAATAGGACAAAACAATTTTCCCGGATATAAGCGTCCCAAGCGTTACTGCATGCTGTTAAGCTGGGTTGAAAACGCCACGTGTGCCCCTGTAAAAGAACAACAACAACAACATCACCACCAGCTTGGTATTTTGACAATTCATTATAACGCGATTATCCTATAACGCGGTTTTAAATTAGGGGACAAAACATCGCGCTATGGTGAGGCGGCACTGTATTTGTGCACTGCATTTATTCCTGGACGTGTGTAGATATTAAATATTGAGTGTGGAAGCCTATAGCCGAACAAACAATGAAATGAAAATTTTACAATTAGGCTGTGTCAATTCCCTTACCGCTTTGGAGTGTACATTTCAAGATGCAGTGTGTTTGAAGTGTATCCTTCAAACACACTGCAACATCAGAAAACTTACAGGCACACTGCAGACACATTTCAGCACAACAACAGAAATTCATAGGTACACTGCAGACACACTGAAAAATTTCCTACACACTGCAGACACACTTCTTGGACTTTGCCAATGTTATGTAAAACATAGAGACATTTCAGGCACACTGTACATTGCCTTTTCTCATCCCCTGATAATCTGACATTGTTTCCACAGGGTAGAAAGATGTTTGCTGGTTATTTTGATCGCCTACCATGTAATAACAAGTTGGAAACAACAAGTCACATATTACTGCAATAAGGGGTCATCTTGAGTATTTGAATGTCATTTTTCCTTTCGAATATTCAAAATTTTAACATACTGCGAATGTATTCGGCTATTGATTTCAGCTCTAGTATTTTAATCTCGAGCAGTACATCACAATCAGTCTGTGGTTATCTGTCTCCAATGTTAAATGAAGAAAGACATGCATGATTAAATGGCACAGACTTGGCTTGATCAGGCATTCAGACTTGAATAGTTTATCTTGTCAATATTATTCCATATTTCAATGATATATGCTTCACTAAGATATTTTCTCTTTCCTACATATCTAGTCAAGGGCCAGTGATCCTGATTGCTCTGCTGCAGGCTTGATCCAGGCATGTTTGTTTGAAGAAACAGGTGACAGGTAAAAGAGTTCCTCAAATTCCTAATGGATTCCACAGGAACACAGTATCCATCCAAGAGCATTAATCTGGGTGTAATTCCCACCATTCTCTCCAGTGAGTGACTCACTCAGGCAATTAGAATGTGAATAATAAGCCTGTTGGAACATTCCATGCCATCGTGTCAAATAGAACATGAGTGTTTGCCAGTGAAGTTGTCAACAATAGTTCCTGCCAATGTGGAGCAAAAAGATTTAGCAGATAGACACGACCAGAGATAAAATATTATATCCCCCCCCCCCAGCCATGTCTTCCATGCAGGCCCAATCAGAACAAGTGATGTAAAAAAGTAAGCCCAGTAAGTGACATATTGCTTAGGACACAATCACAAATCGTGGTAAGTTTACCTCACTAACCAATGCCATGTGGCACACTCAGACATACACAATCCCAAGGTTATTTATACATTCAGATTGTGCAGTATGTACTGGATCAATGATTTGACTTAGTAACTGTAAAATAATGTAGATTGAGTGCAATTGTACATGAAACCCCAATATTTAATATATTATTGTAGAATCTAGTTGAATGTTATATAACTGTCTCTATTCAGCCTTTCATGTGACTTTTCCTCTGTCTTCAGTGAGAGTCGTTACCTGCTGCTCCTGACTGAGAACTATGGTGCTCTATCTATCCTACAACAACAGATACTGACTATGAGGACAGCAGGCCGCTCCGCCATCACTATATTTGGCAGTAGCTTCCCTAAAGACCAGGAATATACACAGGTAAGATTTTATACTGTACACATGTTTAGTAATGTGATAATTCAACGACTGGGAGCTGATGTAGCTTCTTGTACTGAACTCTGACCTGAAATAATTGTATAACCTGAGAGATAAAAAATCTCAACATTGGGTTGGAATGGTAATAGTCGCTCTAATAGTAATCCAATCACAGAAAATTGAACCACAATAAAATCCGACAGTGATCAAATTATTAGAACAGAAAGTTGACAAAATGGTTGAGAATCATGCATGTGATCTACTATTTCTTCATTATTTCATTGACTTTAGAGGATGATCAGATGTATTAGAATAACTGATTGAATTTGGTCCCCAAAATTGGGGGTGATTAAATTTTGATAGGGGGATTGAATTATTAGAGGGATTACCATAAGCTGCATTTCTGTTGGCAAGGTTTGGGGATATTGCTTATCTTTACATGAACATATATTTTTTTCTTGTAGATCTGCCGTAACATAAACAGGATTAAGATCTGTATGGAAACTGGCAACACAGTGATTCTGCTGAACCTGGAAAATCTCTATGAAAGTTTATATGATGCTCTAAACCAGGTGTGTTATTGCTCATCTTTGTGTGATGTATAATGAATTCTCACTTCCATAAATGATCACTGTTATAACAGTAAGTGATTGTGCAAGGATCCTAAATCAAGGTATTCTGATGCTGACAGTATTGATATTGACCTGATCATCAATATCCTGTTAGCAAAAATAACTCTGTGTGAAAACAGATTATAATGGAAATTCTAGTCCATTCTTCAGATAAGGATTATGGAAGAATACATACAATAGCCAAGTCTGAGGACAAAAATGGGCCTAGACCCATAGATTTTCAGGTGAATATAGATTTGGACAATAGATCGTAACATTATTAGTTATCAAGGCTTCACTACAGAGCTGAAGTATGCAGAAGTTCACTGATAAACCTGGCCTGACTTCCAAGCATGAATGAATAATGGTGTCATTGGAATTGTATGATTGTTCATAACTTTCAGTACTATGTGTATCTTGGTGGTGAGAGATTTGTGGACCTTGGACTGGGAACTCATCGGGTGAAATGTCGGGTACACAAGGAGTTCAGGTATAATCAATATATATACACTAGTAATCTGTCAAACTGACATTTCAATTGCTCTGTAAAGCATCTGACTATCTAGTTTGGTAGTTTTGGAACATGTTGATACATGGGTTCAATTAGCATGAACATGAGATAGTTGTCTGAATAATGAGACTGTCTACTTCTCGCCTACATTCACTGTATTCTGATGATCGCTATCAAGTACATGTTGGAAAGGTGCAGAGGCAGGCTTGAATATGTGCACTTTGCTACTTGTGTAGCACCAGGGGAGGTAATTGGATAGAAACTATTGTCACATCAAGGGAAATAATTATGAATCAAGGGAGATAATTAAGTAAGTCCTAACACATTTGGAACTTGATGCTCAGCATGTTATTGTATTATACAGAATTAGTTCTGAATCTCTATGATCTTAATGGAGTCCATGATACCTATGATATGTATAAAATAAGAGCCTTTTATTGCAGACAGATAAGTAAAGGGAATAATCTGGTTCAAAATCTGTAATCAATCTTCATAATGTTAAATTGTGTGTTTATGTTGTTTGTTCAGGCTGGTTGTTGTAGCAGAGAAAAACGTAGTGTATGAGAAGTTCCCAATACCCCTGATCAATCGTCTGGAGAAACATTTCCTGACTGTGGAGACAATCCTGAATGATCGTCAGCTTGACGTGGCTAAATCACTACAGGGCTGGGCTGAAGACTTTGCCAGTCTAGACATGCAATTACGGCCCACAACAAGAAGGTCAGTCACAGGAATACTGCTCTGTATGGAGATTGAATAGTCAGTCACAGGAATACTGCTCTGTATGGAGATTGAATAGTCAGTCACAGGAATACTGCTCTGTATGGAGATTGAATAGTCAGTCACAGAATACTGCTCTGTATGGAGATTGAATAGTCCAGTCACAGGAATACTGCTCTGTATGGAGATTGAATAGTCAGTCACAGGAATACTGCTCTGTATGGAGATTGAATAGTCAGTCACAGGAATACTGCTCTGTATGGAGATTGAATAGTCAGTCACAGAATACTGCTCTGTATGGAATTGAATAGTCAGTCACAGGAATACTGCTCTGTATGGAGATTGAATAATCCAGTCACAGGAATACTGCTCTGTATGGAGATTGAATAGTCAGTCACAGGAATACTGCTCTGTATGGAGATTGAATAGTCAGTCACAGAATGCTGCTCTGTATGGAGATTGAATAGTCAGTCTGGGAATACTGCTCTGTATGGAGATTGAATAGTCAGTCACAGGAATACTGCTCTGTATGGAGATTGAATAGTCAGTCACAGGAATACTGCTCTGTATGGAGATTGAATAGTCAGTCACAGGAATACTGCTCTGTATGGAGATTGAATAGTCAGTTGCAGGAATACTGCTCTGTATGGAGATTGAATAGTCAGTCACAGGAATACTGCTCTGTATGGAGATTGAATAGTCAGTCACAGGAATACTGCTCTGTATGGAGATTGAATAGTCAGTCACAGGAATACTGCTCTGTATGGAGATTGAATAGTCAGTCACAGGAATACTGCTCTGTATGGAGATTGAATAGTCAGTCACAGGAATACTGCTCTGTATGGAGATTGAATAGTCAGTCACAGGAATGCTATATAATGGAGATTGAATAGTCAGTCACAGGAATACTGCTTCTGTATGGAGATTGAATAGTCAGTCACAGGAATACTGCTCTGTATGGAGATTGAATAGTCAGTCACAGAATACTGCTCTGTATGGAATTGAATAAGTGAGTCACAGGAATACTGCTCTGTATGGAGATTGAATAGTCAGTCACAGGAATACTGCTCTGTATGGAGATTGAATAGTCAGTCACAGGAATACTGCTCTGTATGGAGATTGAATAGTCAGTTGCAGGAATACTGCTCTGTATGGAGATTGAATAGTCAGTCACAGGAATACTGCTCTGTATGGAGATTGAATAGTCAGTCACAGGAATACTGCTCTGTATGGAGATTGAATAGTCAGTCACAGGAATACTGCTCTGTATGGAGATTGATTATATTCAGGTTTTGTGAGGGCATTTAACAAGATTACTAATCAGTACAATTTATCTAGATCTGGCAGTTTTAAAAGTATGTGTACATTGAGGTGTATTTTAATCCCATTGGTAATAGAATGCTATGGAATAATCATGATAATGGTATGAAATAGTGATGGACATTACTATTATCCGAGCAATACAGTTCAGTTCTTATCTGTAGCAATAACTAGACTGATATTTTCTGCAAAATGTAGTACTGAAGTTTTCCAGTTATATCTCATACCAGTCAGAATATATATATTTTTGTGTCATTGAAGTTTACTGTTGTCCGACTGAGATAGTTATATTCTGTGTTAATGCCTCCTTCAGATCCAGAGCTAACCTGTTACCAGCTGATGTGTTTATTGGTTACCATGCTGACACAGCTGCTGCTGTTATTCTCCATGTGTGGACCGAGATATTACAACAACAGGATAACATTGCTGAAGAACTCGTGCCCCAACAGGTAGGTTTACGGGTCTTAACGCCTTAAAGGTGGTAGTTGTGTTACCTCTCGAACTGAGTAGCAATGCAAAAGCATTGGAAAAATACTTCTGGATCAACAGAGAAATATTTGAACTAGAAATGAACAACTATTAACCTCACCTACCATGCAATCTTTATTTTTCTATAGGCATTTGAATGTGCTAAGGAAGCACTACTATGGAGTGCCACTCCAGATGCTGTTTGTAGACTAAAGAACTCCAGACTAAAGCCAGAGCAGATCACACAAATTTACTTCCACGATCAAAAACACGAGAATCTGGCAGAGTATCTCAACATGACGATTGCGGGAAGAGGATCCACAGGACTGCTAGCTCAGGTATACACAATCCCACCTATTCACCTGTAATTGGAGGACTAGCTCTAATTTGGTCAGCTGCTACGGGTAGAAAATCCCATCTGTGTTTAACCCAGTCCACTTATTGAGCTTTACATAATGCTGCTTCATACTGTCCATTGAGTTTGAGAATGTGTGCTTCAGACAGGATGCCTGATGGGGGACCTGCTCGCTTCTCAGCTCAATTATCCTTATGAAGACTAAATCATTTTCATTTGATAATTAATTTATCCAGGTAACGACCCATTCCAAACTGTTATCTGTGGCTGACTTGAAAGTGTTGGAAGTGGCAGTCCAGATACCAAGGAAGAACATTGCTCTAAAGAGTCTGCAGAGTTTTGACACAGAACAACAGTTCTGCAGAGAGATCAGGTAATTTCATTGTCTCTGGTCTGGTTTGCTACAATGTCAACCTGGCTCACTATGGACTGTGTACAACAGAGTAGCACAAAGCATTATTTAGTAATAATTGATTGAAAGCTCCACAGCAATGTCTAGAACATCGATACTATTAAAGGAACTGTGCTTGCACCTGTCCCACTGGGTAATGCAGGGTCCGAATTAGGAAATTTGTGATGACCTGCTATTTTTTTCCATCGAAAAAAAAATCGCAGGTCAAATCTAACATCACCTGCTATTTATGAAGTTGGACAGCTATTTTTTTTTTCTACATGTGCAAATCCACCAATAAGGCCTCTGTTAATTAATCTTTAGCTTCTCATGACCTTGGAAGGAAATTATGATGATGCTGAATTCTGTAATTATTAATTATTTGACTGCTTTAAGACATTGCAATAAAAAAGAAGTTTTATGTGGTATTACTGTCTCCACTAAAACTTCGCTGACTGTCCAACTAAAAATGAGGTGGGCGTTTTTTATATTTATTATTATTAATTTTTTTATTTGGCACACATGTTCTTTAAAACTGAGCACCAATGGAAAGTTGATGTCAACTTTGATATGTCAAAGACAACTATTTCCCCTAATTTCTGCAATTAGAACTGCAAAAGCCTTGTTGACTGAATCATGTGGACTATATATACTTATATTTATCAAAAGTCTCCCCTTGTAAATTGCTCATTGCAATAAATTAGAATCAGCCACCAGAGTCCCGTTGGAATTATCAATTAACTGAAATGTCTGCTTAGAAAAACTTCAGCTTGTGAATAGAAGCCCAGGAAAAGAGGCCAACAATATTATTTACCATCGGTACCAACTGGGAAAAAAAACAACAGATATTCCGATTCCGTTTCGTAACAGGTCCGACTTTTGCATGCACCGGACCACCGCGCATGAATTGACGCGCAGCAACCGGAAGTGAAATTGGCGCGGGGAAATGTTGACAGAGAAATCCAACAACAATGGCCAAAGATCGGCTTGGAATAAATTTTCAATGGATTATTTCTTGGATTGTCCGTTGCTTCAGATAGATCTAGACTCCTAAAAGGTATTTACGAAAATTGATCGCATTTTATCGTTTTTACTGGATGAAATCCTACTTTCAGCATGCGACAGATAGATTTTTTTGCAACTTGTCACGGGAAAAATTCACTTGCCGGCGGCGGTAGGTAGGCAGGCGTTATTTCGACCGCTGCCTTGTTCTGCAGATTTTATTTTTTTAGTGGAGTATTTGTACGATGATATCGCCCACGAAGAATTCAATTTACGTTGTGTGCAACGGAAACAAAATTATATATAGGCAGGAAACTAAGGAATGGCCAGGAAAATTATGGCCTGCTACTTTCGGTCGAGATTTTTTTTCTTAGCAGGTCATTTTCCACATCGCCTGCTTTGTCAAAATTTTGGCCTGCTTTTAGCCAATAGCAGGCCGCCATTTCGAACGCTGTCACTGCACATTTTGTCTGAGACTGATATTAGGAAGCCCCCAATTAACGAACCTCCTCCTCTCCCTGGTCATTAACCAGTGTCCATTCTCCAGATGACGGAGATGATTCTCTTGGTTCAGGTGAAGCCATCTTTACACATACTGACACCTGCAACACAAAGAGCAACAATGACCCAATTTGTACACATGTCCTTTCAAATGATGATCTGACACTTCAAATATTATACTAAACCCTCGCCATAGGCCAAGTTTGTGAAGAGAAAAGTCTTTCATCTTTGTCAGATGTCAAAAGATTCAATCAGCTCTGCTATCAACATCTAGATCGGCTATAGCCACTTCCAGATGGAAACAACGGTTCCGGAATTCTCTACTTTTTAACGAGTAAAATGATATAAAATTTACGCATTTTATTCGTAAAAAAGTAGAGAATTCCGGAAACATAAAAGTATTTCAGTCAGTTCACGCAATAATTTTCCGGACAAGAAAAAACGCATGTCGGTTGGTCCCAAAAAAATTTCAGCAAAGTCGACACGATTATAAATTTCAGTTGCTCACTATCTCAAAAATAAAAATACTTTTGTTATCAAACTATATATTATTGAAAAGAGAAACTCTTCAGCTATTTCGGAACGTTTAGACTCAAAACCGCACCAGTATTAAGCGAGCTATGATCAAATAACCGACCAAGTTTCCGTTTCTTCATTCGAATTCAAAACATTTCAGTCAAATACGCCATCCCTGTCATAGTGCTGGAGATGCCAAATCATATTATTTATTCGATAAAATGCTTTTGGTGCCTCTGTCTCAATTCCCCACGCTGTGTGCAGTTAAAGATCTCGAGCGACTCACGTCCTTTTCATTTCGGGCCCTATCAGT
>JAVTVY010048635.1:0-23454 GCA_036873755.1 Hanleya hanleyi
TCGCCAACGACAGTGACAAATATCTGCAATCATGCAAAAACACCCACCCTCCCCTTCTTTCTAGTCCAAGCCCCTGTGCTGGTTCAATAATTTCAGTCCGTTATGATTCGGGCTCCCACAGCCGCCATCTTAAACCCACCACCCACCACCACAAGCCGCCATCTTAAACCCACCACCCACCACCACAAGCCGCCATCTTAAACCCACCACCCACCACCACAAGCCGCCATCTTAAACCCACCACCCACCACCACAAGCCGCCATCTTAAACCCACCACCCACCACCACAAGCCGCCATCTTAAACCCACCACCCACCACCACAAGCCGCCATCTTAAACCCACCACCCACCACCACAAGCCGCCATCTTAAACCCACCACCCACCACCACAAGCCGCCATCTTAAACCCACCACCCACCACCACAAGCCGCCATCTTAAATCCACCACCCACCACCACAAGCCGCCATCTTAAACCCACCACACCCACCACCACAAGCCGCCATCTTAAACCCTTCACCCACCACCACAAACCGCCATCTTAAACCCACCCACCACCACAAGCCGCCATCTTAAACCCACCACCCACCACAAGCCGCCATCTTAAACCCACCACCCACCACCACAAGCCGCCATCTTAAACCCACCACCCACCACTAAAAGCCGCCATCAACCAAACCCACCTCCACCAACCACCAAGCCGCCATCTTAAACCCACCACCACCACCAACCACAATCCGCCATCTTAAACCCACCACCCACCACCACAAGCCGCCATCTTAAACCCACCACCCACCACCACAAGCCGCCATCTTAAACCCACCACCCACCACCATCACAAGCCGCCATCTTAAACCCACCACCCACCAACACAAGCCGCCATCTTAAACCCACCACCCACCACCACAAGCCGCCATCTTACCCTTGGGCCACCGCGCATGCGCAGAATGCCGATAGTTCAACCCCGCGCCCAGCCCATCAGATGCCCCTTCACATAAGCTTCACCTTGATACCTCACTCGACCCCATTGGACCATTAGGGACTCCCCTACATCCCAAAACGGCTATTTTCATACCCTTCTGCCACCGCGCATGCGCAGAAGGCCGATAGTTCAACCCTACACCCAGCCCATTAGATGCCCCTTCACATAAGCTTCACTTTGATACCTCACTCGACCCCATCGGACCATTTTATCTAGGGACTACTTTTTCTCCGCGGAAGCTTTTCCCCGAGACCGAATCACCGCCAAAACCGCGGTCAGACCGCATCACCGCGGATGAATACATCCTGAATACATCCCCTGCAGCAATTGGAACTCTCCTGGATTGGAGGTAGCTTTTGGTCTTTCTGCCGGAACTATACTGCACTTGACCTTTCCTCCACATTTCCTCCACAAAATATGCAAATTTTTGAGGTCAATGTGCGTCTATTTACGCTTTATATACTACTCACGGTGCTATTGAAAACACTGACATTTTGGAAAAAAAAACACGCCAAGATGTGATGACTGTGGAACAGATGTGAAATCACAAACATTTCATGTCGTTAATTTCTGTGACCTGTAACCGACATCACATCAATGACAGACACACCGGCCTCAAGCAGAACCGTGGCAGCTGTTGATCTCAAACAATGGTTGGTGTAACGGGTAATCTTTAGATGTATTTATTTATAAGACTTGATTATAATATAAAGCGAATTTAATACCTTTAAATATCCGTATTTCCCATTTCGTTTGCCTGTCGGTCCCTGGCTCATTTCGTTTGTTAGCCAGATCTCTTAATTTCTCATCGTCAGCGGAGAAAAATCTACCTTTGTTCAGCTGATCACACTCGTGTTGTGCCTCATTTAAAACAGCAAAAAGAGATTCATCATCTGCGTCTCTCATGAACTTTTCGATCTCCGTTTATCTAGATAATTCATATCTGAAAGCACGTCTTGATTCTCCTGTTGATCTGTGTACACTCGTATGTCCCAATTGGTTTGTAAATATTTGCGATTATACAGTTTCCGCCTTTAAAATAAACTAAGGTTCCTACTTGCAGGGTATCCATTCTATTTGTTTATTCGATTGTACCGGCAGACGAGACTGTGTCCTGCAATTTATCACCATCCCTGTGAAATGGGTTCTCCCGAGTGAACACCTGTGGGTGTCAAGATCAAGGGTGTAGAATTCATACGTCACAAATGTCTTAACCGTGCTAAATTGTGAAATAATTGCACGGTTATCAGTGTGTAATAGGTGTAAGCGTTATAGAATTCAAAACAAACGCTGGGGATGAAATGTACGAGGTTGTGTAATAGACGCAACGACTCGAGAACTCATCCGAATCACCAAAACGGTCCAGGTAAGGGTAGGAATACACCAGAGCCGGCATCGCAATGCGATTCGCATATGCGTTGTCGCAACAAATTGAACAAGTTGCAAAAAGAAGTGGTGAACACACTATTCGCATTGCGTTGAGTATCGGTTGCGTTATAGCTTTGCGTTGCCGTTGGAATTGGGAATTTTCCATTTTTTGACGCGCTGCACAGGCCTACGCATTGCCTTTGGAAGGTCAAGGACATTATTATGCACACTTTGGCGCCTACTTGGTGCTGAATTACCACACGTTATGTTATTTAAATTAGGTATAGGCATATACGCAGCCTCCATCGCAGCCAAAAGATGCATATGGTGAATGCACGGACAAATGCGTTGTCGCGAGCGTTGCCGCCTGCGCCAACGCAACGGCTCTGGTGTATTCCTACCCTAAACTCTCTTCGAAGATTTAGGCATTACCTGGACTTATGCAGATGTCTGATGATAGACTTGGGATGACCAGGTCATCTGCACATATAAACCAACATTACAGAAAGATATGTATATTCATGTCTTCCACTGTATCAGTGTGATTACTGTCGGATCGAAATTTACATTTTTTGTTTTGACATAATGTTGTAATTCTGTTTACTGCAATTCAGTCGATCAAGAAAAGAAAAAGACATGGGCCAATACGATCTCACCGCTTGGTGATATATGAGACCGAGAGCGGATCCGTGGTGGAGAATGTGACGATACTCGAAAACATCAACCAGTACATGTTATCTAACAATCTGAGCTGTGACCGGGACTATCATCTCGCTTTATCTGCCTCCACTGACGCCGGATTATCACACACTACGTCAACAATAAATCTAACATCGTATTCCAGACGTAAGAAACTTTTTTTTATATATTAGCTGTAACGCGAATTGTTCAACTATTATTCGCCTAACGACATGGTTTTCTTCTACACATGCAACTATGCATGTACATACGCATTGAGTTTGAAAAGTAACTTTTTTATATAAGTATTCATATAGATTTATTATATACTTAGTGATGAGATAGTGAATATTATCAATTGAAATTACAGGCGATATTTTTACTACATTGATGATATCAAATATAATATCATTGTGATGATATGACAAATGACGTCACAAGCAGTGAAGATATCGATAAAAAAGTGAAGATATCGCCAAAAAAACAAGCAGTGAAGATATCGCCAAAAAAAAAAAAAAAAAAAGGCTAAATATTTGTAAAGGGATTGTATAGTTTTATACCTTATGGTGACGGCAGAAATACGATACGGAATGGCGACATGGTTCGTCACGTACGCATGCACTGACATACACAAAACATGCAGTGACCGCGTTGCGTTGCCAGAGCAGAGTGCAATCCATCTGGCGCGGGTACAAACCCAACACATTCATCAGTAGAAGGCTCGAATTTGGGTGGCATCAAAGTTGACGAGAAGACATGAAAAACAAATTAATCTCGTTGGCTGAGAAAATTGGCATTTTCTCATCCCACTCGATTGAATATTTATGGTATTCGTTAACAAACAGATGCTATGCTCTACATGCAAGCAAATTAATGCAGAATATTCTGGTCGCGTGAGTAGTATATAAAACACGGCACAGCGCATATTGACTTACTTTTTTGTTCCCCCCGGGCCGCATTTGGGGCGTAACTTGATCACGTGATCAAGGCATGTCTAGATGGTGGGGTGGGACCAAGATGGCGGCTGTGGGAGGTGGGACCAAGATGGCGGACTGTGGGTGATGGGACCAAGATGGCGGCTGTGGGTGGTGGGACCAAGATGGCGGCCTGTGGGAGGTGGGACCAAGATGGCGGACTGTGGGTGGTGGGACCAAGATGGCGGCCTGTGGGAGGTGGGACCAAGATGGCGGACTGTGGGTGGTGGGACCAAGATGGCGGCCTGTGGGAGGTGGGACCAAGATGGCGGATGTGGGTGGTGGGACCAAGATGGCGGCTGTGGGTGGTGGGACCAAGATGGCGGCTGATGTGGGAGTGGGACCAAGATGGCGGCTGTGGGTGGTGGGACCAAGATGGCGGCTGTGGGAGGTGGGACCAAGATGGCGGACTTTGGGTGGTGGGACCAAGATGGCGGCTGATGTGGGAGTGGGACCAAGATGGCGGCTGATGTGGGAGTGGGACCAAGATGGCGGCTGATGTGGGAGTGGGACCAAGATGGCGGCTGGCGGCTGATGTGGGATGGGACCAAGATGGCGAATTAATTAATTAATTTTAATTAATTAATTTTAATAAATAAATAAATCAATCAATAAATAAATCAATAAATAAATCAATCAATAAATAAATCAATAATAAATAAATAAATAAAGAAAAAAAAAAAGTGAAACTCTATACAACGAACCCGGGACTCGAACCAGGGTCCTCTTTATCCAGAGGCAGACACGTTAACCATTACACCACGAGTCTTGTTGTATATTCCAACGTTAAAAATATGATATATAAATCTTCGGCACATACTGGTGCACTGGTCCATGTTGAATCTAATGGGAAACTTACTTCTATACATTTGCGGTATGGCTGTTTGGATTTATTATCTTAGTCTCATCATGTAGAACATTATGGGAAGTGTTGCGGAGCGAATCGGTGAAATTTTTGAAAAAAGTAAAAAAAAAGTCAAAAGTCACCCCTGTTGGCCGACCTGTATCTGTTCTCTTATGAATATGATTATATGCAGGCGCTTTCAAAAACCGATCCATTCAAAGCCCGTTCCTTCTCATTCACCAAACGCTATATAGACGATTTTCTCGCTGTGGATAATCGCTATATAAATGACGCAGTGAAGGATATATATCCACCTTCACTTGATTTGAAGGAAACTACAGATAGCCCTACAGGCACATCATATTTAGATCTCTATCTCTATAAAAATGAAGCGGGCATTCTCTCTCGTCGACTTTATGACAAAAGAGAGGATTACAATTTCGACATCGTAAACTATCCCTTTCTGGACAGTAATATTCCAGTGGGACCTGCATATGGCGTATACATATCACGTCTAGTAGCATTTGCTAGATCCTGTGTTAAATGTGACGATTTTAATCAACGTCACAAAACATTGTTGCAGAAACTTATAAAACAGGGCTATTCCACCAAGCGCCTCCACTCAAAGTTTTCAAATTTGGCGATACATATCGCATGCTGATAGCAAAATACGAGCGTAGCGTGCAAGATCTATGGCGTTACGTTTCGTAACTTGTGTCTAATTCCGCTTAACACGGGGCTAGGGGCCGTATGAATCCATGTACTTCAAGATCCTCGTGGTACTCATATGAACAGTCACAATCAAAGCGTGACTGAGATACATCATTCTTTAGATGACGACTTTACAACGAATATTATGATTAAGAATACTGATCAGCGATACGGATTTGATATTTTTGGAACATCATGATGTCTTGCCGGCATCATTGAAAACTATTGACCGCTTCTCTCTTGCAGGAAACAAGCCTATGTTTATGTATACTATGATTGTCTTTTTGAATTTGGTGCTAATACTGTTATGTGGAAAATGGAATAGGTCTTTGGATTATGGACGCGGATATTCTCTAATGGACGACGGCTGGATTATGAATGACGGACTAGACGCTTGTAACTGTATATAGCTCAAAGGGAGACAACTCGTGTAGACCAAGCGTATGGAAATAGCCGTGTTGGAACTAGGGGAGCCACTAATGGACCAATGGGGTCGAGTGAGGTATCAAAGTGAAGCTTATGTGAAGGGGCATTTGATGGTCTCGGTGTGGGGTTGAAATAGCGGCATTCTGCGCATGCGCGGTGGCCCAAGGGTATGGAAATAGCCGTGTTGGAGCTAGCGGAGCCACTAATGGACCAATGGGGTCGAGTGAGGTATCAAAGTGAAGCTTATGTGAAGGGGCATCTAATGGGCTGGGTGTGGGGTTGAAATAGCGGCATTCTGCGCATGCGCGGTGACCAAAGGGCATGAAAATAGACGTTTTGGAGCTAGGGGAGCCCCTAATGGACCGATGGGGTCGAGTGAGGTATCAAAGTGAAGCATTCGTGAAGAGGCATCTGATGGACTGGGTGTGGTGTTGAAATATCGGCATTCTGCGCATGCGCGGTGCCCAAGGGTATGAAAATAGACGTTTTGGAGCTAGGGGAGCCACTAATGGTCCAATGGGGTCGACTGAGGTATCCAAGTGAAGCTTTCGTGAAGGGGCATCTGATGGGCTGGGTGTGGGGTTGAAATATCGGCATTCTGCGCATGCGCGGTGACCAAAAGGTATGAAAATAGACATTTTAGAGCTAGGGGAGCCAATAATGGTCCGATTGGGTCGAGTGAGGTATCAAAGTGAAGCTTATGTGAAGGGGCAGTGGATGGGTGCATGTAAAATGAGGGGTATGACGTCACTTCCGGTTTGGGTGAATGGGGCGTAACCTCTGGACATCAGACAATCAGAATCGCGTATTTTGACCCGGTGCATTATGGGACATATCCAAGATGGCGGCGTCTGTCTTCTGGTTCAAGATGGCGGCACGGCCGGTGTCGAAAACTGGGCATTTTGTCGGGATGTGGTCATGTAGTGTCGAAAACTGGACCCTGTATGGGCCCCGCTAGAGGTTTTTGCGGTCGAGGTGAGCCACGAATGGTCCGATGGAGTCGAGTGAGGTATCATTGTAAAGCAGTGGTGAGGGAGCATCCGAAGGTATGGCTGTGACGTAAAACTGATGTCATTCTTCGCATGCGCAGTGGAGAAAGTGTATAGAAATAGACGTTTTGGGGCCTAGGTGGACCACTAGTGGTCCGATGGAGTCGAGTGAGGTATCAATGCAATGCATACATGGAGGAGCATGCGCCTACACTAGTGTGTTGTTTGTTTTCAACATTCCGCGCATGCGCAGTAGGTAAATAGCGCTGGGAGGCTGTTTTGGGGCCCAGAGGGGCCATCATCGATACGAGTAGTAGCGAAAGTGGACATTTTGGGGCAGTGAAGGAAGGTATTTGGTGTAGAGAGGGATCATCCTTAGTCCGAATGCGTCGTGTGAGGTGTCATCTTGTAGCAACGCCCGCCAACGCCAAGCTCAACGCTTGAACGCCCTGGTGAATTAGCCCAAAAGCTCTGATTTTCATGGAATTGTCATTAATTCATTGGAAATGCAGTGACGCCCGTCAACGCTCATAGTTACGCCTTAACGCTCTAGCATAACACCATGATATAGACCGAAGAGAGAACAACAACAACAACAAGGATGACACATGAGAGAACAACAAAAACAACAATTTTTTGTTCATATAGTTTATTTTCCCCTCCATCATAACATATCCACGCTGGGGGAGCCGCGTTGGGTATGTTTGCAATTCAAGAAAGACTCTTGTCCAATCAGAGACCGCCATTTGCATGTCATGTTCGTTCTTGCCCGTTAGATGTATTCTTGTCCAATCAAAAGTCGCCATTTCAGAGAGTTCCGTCTTCGGCCATGTTCGCTCTGAACCGCTTGTTCTAATCATCGTCAGGCAGGCCTGGATATTCATCGGGCAGCATGTCCTGAAACAGTTGTTTGCGCATTCTAATCGCATTTTCCAGGGCCTCGGTGGGTGGTAAACCCATATCCTCTTCCAAGTGACGCTTGGTCTTAATGATGGACCTGTGCGCGGGGTCCCCTTTCATTTCAAGCGGTAGTAAGGTATACTGTTCATAGATCGCCATGGCTGTTTTCCTGATGCGGGGGCGTATTTGGGTGTACGTCTGTTGTAAATTATCCTCTCCGGCGTCCTCGATCGCTTCAGCGTGAGTATTGATAGCTGCTGTCACAATACGATCCCAGAAGGTAGGTTCTGCCTCACTTTCCTGGGATGAAGGCTGATTCTCTGAGGTCAAGCTCTCCATATCAGTAGATAGACTGTCAGCCATCTTGGATTCGGTATCAGTCGATGCACTCTCATCAATCTCTGTATCAGTATCTGCCTCAACGGGCTCCTCGGCGTCTTCAGTCCCATGTATATTTTTCTGGTGTCGCATCATATCGTAATGTCTGGTGAACGTGCGTTCACACTCAGAACAAGTATAAGCCATGTTGACGGTTGAACGTCGACTGTGCGTGTTTTGGGAATACGCTCGCTTTTATAGACAGTAACGCTCATCAACGCTTAGCTCAACGCTTCAACGCCCTGGTGAATTAACTCAGAAGCTCTGATTTCATGGAATTGACACCAATTCATCGAAATGCAGTGACGCCCGTCAACGCCCGTCGTTACGCCTTAACGCTCGTCTCAACGCTTTAACACACTTTCTTAATGCTTTAACGTTGTTTAATGATGCGTTCGAACAAATGTTTCTTTTGTGCTATTGCTCTGACATACGCCGCTTTCCAGTTCATGCCCGAGGTTTTCAACATCGACGCTGTTCTTTCAATTTCCATATGGACTGGGTCCTTATCCAACAATTTCATATGGGTCAGTAAGTCGACATACTGCTGACGTAAAGCCCGTCGTAGTCTGGGTGCCAATCTGTTATGGGCTAAAATTGCAGCTTCCTCTTTCGAATACCCTTTGCGTTGAAACTTGTTTTCTGTGACCTCCAACATCTCGCCCATCTCGGCGTCCATACTTTCTTTGAACAAATCCTTCCATAGCCTCGAGTTCACATTATGTCCTTCAACCTCGGGTTGGTCCTTCACGGTTGGATGATATTCCGGGACTGGTGGTATGAAAAAGGCCCACTGTACGGGGGTGGGTTGCTGCTTCACCAAAAATGGACTCGGTGGATGTTGTAGGGGCTGTGGTGATCCCTCGTCGGGTAGCAGGTGGGTCGTCAGCCGGCGATCTTCGGGGGTATGGGCTTTTAAATCTACGAACAGGTAGCCGTATGGACGAATTGTCGCTTCTTGAAACTCCCGCATAAAATGGTCAATGTTCTGAGGATAAATTCGACTACCAAACACACGGATTTGTGCTCTGTCAATGGGATTGGAGAACAACACAAAGTATTGGCAGTTCAAGGCAATATCTCTGGACGCCTTCCCTTGAGGAAAGAGATTCTGAGTCAAATAGATGACGGACAGATTGCGATGATGGGACCCTTTGGTGAATAGGTCGGCGGTTTTCGAATTGTCCTTGGCCGCACTCATCAGACCATCGAGCACTACCACGTTGGTCTGCTCGGAATCGAAGTAATAGGGTTCGTCTATGTCGTGAGGAATTCCTGGGACAAAGCTCACATTCTGTAACCTTGTAGTTTCGTAGGCGGGCTGCCATTGGCTATAACAACACGTGTCGGAGCTGGGGTTGCCACACCTCCCTCTAAGAACTTCATCACCCAGGATGTCTTTCCACACCCTGTAGGGCCGCTCACCGTCATCGTATAGGGATGCTCTACTGCTCTTGTTGGACCTATAGCGGGACTCGGCTGTGTCTCTTGGTTGTGTTTGCGTTGAATGTGCCTGAGCATACTATCGCGACGAGAGAATGCTCTCTCACAGAACGTACACGTACACGACATGTTCATCAGTCGACCAATACATATGGACATGTTCATTCCTATATCTAAAGACTCTACCACCACCACACACACCACCACCGACTCCACCAACACCACCACCGCACACCACCAACACCACCACCAACGCCACCAACGCCACCATCAACGCCACCAACGCCACCACCAACGCCACCAACGCCACCACCGGGCGTCAACGCCCGGTGGTGGTGGTGGTGGTGGTGGTGGTGGCCGGAACTGACCTTTGACCCCGGCGCGCAAAGGTTTCCACCGCACGGTGGAAACCTTTACACCGCGCGCGCCGGGGTCAAAGGTCAGTTACGGCCACCACCACCACCACCACCACCACCACCGGGCGTTGACGCCCGGTGGTGGCGTTGGTGGCGTTGATGGCGTTGACGGTGGCGTTGGTGGCGTTGGTGGTGGTGTTGGTGGTGTGCGGTGGTGGTGTTGGTGGAGTCGGTGGTGGTGTGTGTGGTGGTGGTAGAGTCTTTAAATATAGGAATGAACATGTGTCCATCCTCAGTCCATATGTATTGGTCGACTGATGAACATGTCGTGTACGTGTACGTTCTGTGAGAGAGCATTCTCTCCTCGCGATAGTATGCTCAGGCACATTCAACGCAAACACAACCAAGAGACACAGCCGAGTCCCGCTATAGGTCCAACAAGAGCAGTAGAGCATCCCTATACGATGACGGTGAGCGGCCCTACAGGGTGTGGAAAGACATCCTGGGTGATGAAGTTCTTAGAGGGAGGTGTGGCAACCCCAGCTCCGACACGTGTTGTTTGGTGTTATAGCCAATGGCAGCCCGCCTGCGAAACTACAAGGTTACAGAATGTGAGCATTGTCCCAGGAATTCCTCACGACATAGACGAACCCTATTACTTCGATTCCGAGCAGACCAACGTGGTAGTGCTCGATGATCTGATGAGTGCGGCCAAGGACAATTCGAAAATCGCCGACCTATTCATCAAAGGGTCCCATCATCGCAATCTGTCCGTCATCTATTTGACTCAGAATCTCTTTCCTCAAGGGAAGGCGTCCAGAGATATTGCCTTGAACTGCCAATACTTTGTGTTGTTCTCCAATCCCATTGACAGAGCACAAATCCGTGTGTTTGGTAGTCGAATTTATCCTCAGAACATTGACCATTTTATGCGGGAGTTTCAAGAAGCGACAATTCGTCCATACGGCTACCTGTTCGTAGATTTAAAAGCCCATACCCCCGAAGATCGCCGGCTGACGACCCACCTGCTACCCGACGAGGGATCACCACAGCTCCTACAACATCCACCGAGTCCACTTTTGGTGAAGCAGCACCCCACCCCCGTACAGCGGGCCTTCTTCATACCACCAGTCCCGGAATATCATCCAACCGTGAAGGACCAACCCGAGGTTGAAGGACATAATGTGAACTCGAGGCTATGGAAGGATTTGTTCAAAGAAAGTATGGACGCCGAGATGGGCGAGATGTTGGAGGTCACAGAAAACAAGTTTCAACGCAAAGGGTATTCGAAAGACGAAGCTGCAATTTTAGCCCATAACAGATTGGCACCCAGACTACGACGGGCTTTACGTCAGCAGTATGTCGACTTACTGACCCATATGAAATTGTTGGATAAGGACCCAGTCCATATGGAAATTGAAAGAACAGCGTCGATGTTGAAAACCTCGGGCATGAACTGGAAAGCGGCGTATGTCAGAGCAATAGCACAAAAGAAACATTTGTTCGAACGCATCATTAAACAACGTTAAAGCATTAAGAAAGTGTGTTAAAGCGTTGAGACGAGCGTTAAGGCGTCACGACGGGCGTTGACGGGCGTCACTGCATTTCGATGAATTGGTGTCAATTCCATGAAATCAGAGCTTCTGAGCTAATTCACCAGGGCGTTGAAGCGTTGATGAGCGTTACTGTCTATAAAAGCGAGCGTATTCCCAAAACACGCACAGTCGACGTTCAACCGTCAACATGGCTTATACTTGTTCTGAGTGTGAACGCACGTTCACCAGACATTACGATATGATGCGACACCAGAAAAATATACATGGGACTGAAGACGCCGAGGAGCCCGTTGAGGCAGATACTGATACAGAGATTGATGAGAGTGCATCGACTGATACCGAATCCAAGATGGCTGACAGTCTATCTACTGATATGGAGAGCTTGACCTCAGAGAATCAGCCTTCATCCCAGGAAAGTGAGGCAGAACCAACCTTCTGGGATCGTATTGTGACAGCAGCTATCAATACTCACGCTGAAGCGATCGAGGACGCCGGAGAGGATAATTTACAACAGACGTACGCCCAAATGCGCCCCCGCATCAGGAAAACAGCCATGGCGATCTATGAACAGTATACCTTACTACCGCTTGAAATGAAAGGGGACCCCACGCACAGGTCCATCATGAAGGCCAAGCGTCACTTGGAAGAGGATATGGGTTTACCACCCACCGAGGCCCTGGAAAATGCGATTAGAATGCGCAAACAACTGTTTCAGGACATGCTGCCCGATGAATATCCAGGCCTGCCTGACGATGATTAGAACAAACGGTTCCGAGCGAACATGGCCGAAGACGGAACTCTCTGAAATGGCGACTTTTGATTGAACAAGAATACATCTAACGGGCAAGAACGAACATGACATGCAAATGGCGGTCTCTGATTGGGCAAGATTCTTTCTTGAATTGTAAACATACCCAACGCGGCTCCCCAAGCGTGGATATGTTATGATGGAGGGGAAAATAAACTATATGAAAATAAAAATTGTTGTTTTTGTTGTTCTCTCATGTGTCATCCTTGTTGTTGTTGTTGTTCTCTCTCCGGTCTATATCATGGTGTTATGCTAGAGCGTTAAGGCGTAACTATGAGCGTTGACGGGCGTCACTGCATTTCCAATGAATTAATGACAATTCCATGAAAATCAGAGCTTTTGGGCTAATTCACCAGGGCGTTGAAGCGTTGAGCTTGGCGTTGGCGGGCCTTGCTACAAGATGACACCTCACACGACGCATTCGGACTAAGGATGATCCCTCTCTACACCAAATACCTTCCTTCACTGATGAGCGTTACTGTCTATAAAAGCGAGCGTATTCCCAAAACACGCACAGTCGACGTTCAACCGTCAACATGGCTTATACTTGTTCTGAGTGTGAACGCACGTTCACCAGACATTACGATATGATGCGACACCAGAAAAATATACATGGGACTGAAGACGCCGAGGAGCCCGTTGAGGCAGATAGTGATACAGAGATTGATGAGAGTGCATCGACTGATACCGAATCCAAGATGACTGACAGTCTATCTACTGATATGGAGAGCTTGACCTCAGAGAATCAGCCTTCATCCCAGGAAAGTGAGGCAGAACCTACCTTCTGGGATCGTATTGTGACAGCAGCTATCAATACTCACGCTGAAGCGATCGAGGACGCCGGAGAGGATAATTTACAACAGACGTACACCCAAATGCGCCCCCGCATCAGGAAAACAGCCATGGCGATCTATGAACAGTATACCTTACTACCGCTTGAAATGAAAGGGGACCCCACGCACAGGTCCATCATGAAGACCAAGCGTCACTTGGAAGAGGATATGGGTTTACCACCCACCGAGGCCCTGGAAAATGCGATTAGAATGCGCAAACAACTGTTTCAGGACATGCTGCCCGATGAATATCCAGGCCTGCCTGACGATGATTAGAACAAACGGTTCAGAGCGAACATGGCCGAAGACGGAACTCTCTGAAATGGCGACTTTTGATTGAACAAGAATACATCTAACGGGCAAGAACGAACATGACATGCAAATGGCGGTCTCTGATTGGACAAGAGTCTTTCTTGAATTGTAAACATACCCAACGCGGCTCCCCCAGCGTGGGTATGTTATGATGGAGGGGAAAATAAACTATATGAAAAAAAAAATTGTTGTTTTTGTTGTTCTCTCATGTGTCATCCTTGTTGTTGTTGTTGTTCTCTCTCCGGTCTATATCATGGTGTTATGCTAGAGCGTTAAGGCGTAACTATGAGCGTTGACGGGCGTCACTGCATTTCCAATGAATTAATGACAATTCCATGAAAATCAGAGCTTTTGGGCTAATTCACCAGGGCGTTGAAGCGTTGAGCTTGGCGTTGGCGGGCGTTGCTACAAGATGACACCTCACACGACGCATTCGGACTAAGGATGATCCTCTCTACACCAAATACCTTCCTTCACTGCCCCAAAATGTCCACTTTCGCTACTACTCGTATCGATGATGGCCCCTCTGGGCCCCAAAACAGCCTCCCAGCGCTATTTACCTACTGCGCATGTGCGGAATGTTGAAAACAAACAACACACTAGTGTAGGCGCATGCTCCTCCATGTATGCATTGCATTGATACCTCACTCGACTCCATCGGACCACTAGTGGTCCACCTAGACCCCAAAACATCTATTTCCATACACTTTCTCCACTGCGCATGCGCAGAATGACGTCAGTTTTACGTCACAGCCATACCTTCGGATGCTCCCTCACCACTGATTTACAATGATACCTCACTCGACTCCATCGGACCATTCTTGGCTCACCTCGACCGCAAAAACCTCTAGCGGGGCCCATACAGGGTCCAGTTTTCGACACTACATGACCACATCCCGACAAAATGCCCAGTTTTCGACACCGGCCGTGCCGCCATCTTGAACCAGAAGACAGACGGCGCCATCTTGGATATGTCCCATAATGCACCGGTTCAAAATACGCGATTCTGATTGTCTGATGTCCAGAGGTCACGCCCCATTCACCCAAACCGGAAGTGACGTCATACCCCTCATTTTACATGCACCCATCCACTGCCCCTTCACATAAGCTTCACTTTGATACCTCACTCGACCCAATCGGACCATTATTGGCTCCCCTAGCTCCAAAATGTCTATTTTCATACACTTTGGTCACCGCGCATGCGCAGAATGCCGATATTTCAACCCCACACCCAGCCCATCAGATGCCCCTTCACGAATGCTTCACTTGGATACCTCACTCGACCCCATTGGACCATTAGTGGCTCCCCTAGCTCCAAAACGTATATTTTCATACCCTTGGGCACCGCGCATGCGCAGAATGCCGATATTTCAACCCCACACCCAGTCCATCAGATGCCTCTTCACGAATGTTTCACTTTGATACCTCACTCGACCCCATCGGTCCATTAGGGGCTCCCCTAGCTCCAAAACGTCTATTTTCATGCCCTTTGGTCACCGCGCATGCGCAGAATGCCGCTATTTCAACCCCACACCCAGCCCATTAGATGCCCCTTCACATAAGCTTCACTTTGATACCTCATTCGACCCCATTTGTCCATTAGTGGCTCCCCTAGCTCCAGCACGGCTATTTCCATACGCTTGGTCTACACGAGTTGTCTCCCTTTGAGGTATATACAGACATCTTGACTTTTTTCAAAAATTTCACCGATTCGCTCCGCAACACTTCCCATAATGTTCTACATGATGAGACTAAGATAATAAATCCAAACAGCCATACCGCAAATGTATAGAAGTAAGTTTCCCATTAGATTCAACATGGACCAGTGCACCAGTATGTGCCGAAGATTTATATATCATATTTTTAACGTTGGAATATACAACAAGACTCGTGGTGTAATGGTTAACGTGTCTGCCTCTGGTTCGAGTCCCGGGTTCGTTGTATAGATTTTCACTTTTTCATTTATTATTGATTTATTTATTGATTGATTTATTTATTGATTGATTTATTGATTGATTTATTTATTTATTAAAATTAATTAATTAAAATTAATTAATTAATTCGCCATCTTGGTCCCATCCCACATCAGCCGCCAGCCGCCATCTTGGTCCCACTCCCACATCAGCCGCCATCTTGGTCCCACTCCCACATCAGCCGCCATCTTGGTCCCACTCCCACATCAGCCGCCGTCTTGGTCCCACCACCCACAGCCGCCATCTTGGTCCCACCACCCACAGCCGCCATCTTGGTCCTACCTCCCACAGGCCGCCATCTTGGTCCCACCACCCACAGTCCGCCATCTTGGTCCCACCTCCCACAGGCCGCCATCTTTGCCCCACCACCCACAGTCCACCATCTTGGTCCCACCTCCCACAGGCCGCCATCTTGGTCCCACCACCCACAGCCGCCATCTTGGATCCACCACCCACAGTCCGCCATCTTGGTCCCACCTCCCACAGCCGCCATCTTGGTCCCACCCCACCATCTAGACATGCCTTGATCACGTGATCAAGTTACGCCCCAGCGCTGTGCCGTGTTTTATATACTACTCGCGTGTGAGTTGAAATATATTAAGAAATTGCACGAATATAACTACAGACTGATACTGGTCCGTGTAACCTTGCACAATTCAATTTTCGTTTTTTTGTTTTTGGTTTCTCAAAATCAAAAATTGAAATTTGACCGTCAATTTTCAATTTTCGTTTTTCGTTTTCGGTTTCTCAAAATCAAAAATTGAAATTTGACATTCAATTTTCAATTTTTGTTTTTCGTTTTACTTCGCGCAAAAATGAAAATCAAATATTGAAAATTGCCTCGACTTGTCCGTTTTTCGTTTTTTGATTTTAACTTTGACTCGTCAATGTTAACTGCGCACGCGCAAGACTTATGATGTCACTTTCGGTTCGCGGAGTAGTATGGAAAGCGCAAATCGAATTGTTTAGGCAGGTGTGGAGCATAATATGGAAAAACAGTAGGGGGAAAGATGTGGGAGTTTCACTACACTATAGATCCCTGGAGCCAGGCATTCGAGCTAGAATATAATGGGCCAACTGCGCATGTGCAGAAGCGAGTAGGCAATCGTGCAGCAGGTGTGAAGCATTATATGGAGAACAACGAGGTTGATACACATGGGAGTTTCCTTAAAGTAGGGTAGTATAATAAATACGTGGGTACCCTAATCACATCTTCATTTTATCTAGCCAATTTCTACGTTCCCACTTCGAACTTCCCTTGATATATCTGGACCCCTTCAATGTTCAAATAACTTATAAATAGACACGAGACATCACTGATCTCGAAAACATTTGAAATTCGAAATGGGTCGCACAAGAGCGTTATTGATTGGCTGACCTAATTAGTGGGCACCTTATTAGGAGGAAAGACGCCGCTAATAGAGGATGATGTCACTCAACGTGACTTCATTCGCAATCGATGTGTACGTTCTGATTGGTTCTTCTGTCGTTAGTAGGTGAAATTTACACCTCGGATTTTGAACACTGAAGGGGTCAGATAAATCAAGGCAGGTTCGAAGTGGGAACGTAGAAATGGGCTGGATAAAATGAAGATGCCTAATCGTAACCCCCAAGGGAACTTCCCACGTCGATGCGTTGAAGCGTTTGACACCCACACTTGCGTTGAAGCGTTTTTGACGCTGAAAGTTGACGAGCATCTGAACGCTCCAACGATCCAGGTCCCAAAAATAGAGAATGAAGATTGGACCTGAAGCGTTGAAGCATTCAGACATCAAACGTGGCGATTGTGTGCTTGTTGGAAATGGTATTAAATCTTTGTTGGTATCTTTATAAATACTATATTTCAAATCAATAGCAAATAGCGGTTGTCTGCATGAATGCTGTTCGCTTTTGTAGCGCTCTAAACATCTATTTTTAGAAATGAGAAAATCTAAGACTGCGTTCTGATTGGCTCAGGCCTCAAGGCCAATAACCATTGTGAACAGCGGGATGCCACATATCCAGACCTGTCTGGTGCATCTTCACAAGTCCAGGTAAATCGTGAATCCCCGCACATAGACTGTAGTACTCTCTGTTAATTCAAGATATTAACAGACAGTGATAGTGTACTGTTCCAGCTGTCAGAGATTGGTCATTCAACTCCGCCATTTTAAACTAAGACGAGCATTTTCATTGGATCACTATTTATAGGAGCCACCCCAATCTTCATACACAACCACGTGACTGTCTCAGTTGACCGATGACATAGCGCGGCATCGTTTTCGATTTCAAAATCTGGCGTATAACTGGGAAAATGTTGTTGTTGCTGCATCAGCCTATCATTGGCCCTCCGTAGAAGGGTCCAATACTATAGGCTATCCCCGCACAGGGTTTACCTGGGCATTTTTGGTGATTCGAGTGAGTTCTTGAGTCGTTGCCTCAATCTCGAACATTTCATCCCCCGAGGTTATTTTGAATTAGCATGTCGGTATCCCAAGCCGGCGGTTTTTGCCTTGATTCTCGATGTCGATTTCAGCCTGACATCAAAGTTATGCCAGCGATGTCACATCTCAAACCGTACAGCTAGTGGATTGAAGTAATGAGCTAGCTGAACCTGTTGAATAATTGGTTTGATTTAGAGGATACCCCTTGATCTTTTTTTTTATCCAGAACTACCGTGTGCAACCAACCAAGGCAATGTATAGATACCCTAACAAATCGATCAATACACTGGCTCCCGAGGATGACCTGGTGGGCCACATGCCTCTCACGCTCCACATCTCTTATACGACACGATTTGCGTTTTCTATTCTACTCGTCGTACCGGAAGTGACATGATAACCCGTCCACATGCGAACTTAACATAGATACGTCAAAGTTAAAATCAAAAAACGAAAAACGGACAAGTCGAGGCAATTTTCAATATTTGATTTTCATTTTTGCGTGAAGCAAAACGAAAAACGAAAATTGAAAATTGACGGTCAAATATCAATTTTCGTTTTTTGTTTTTGTAATCCCAGAATCAAAAATTGAAAATTGACGGTCAAATTTCAATTTTTGATTTTCAGAACACAAAAACAAAAAACGAAAATTGAAAATTGACGGTCAAATTTCAATTTTTGATTTTGAGATTACAGAAACAAAAAACGAAAATTGAAAATTGACGGTCAAATTTCAATTTTTGATTTGTGATTACAGAAACAAAAAACGAAAATTGAAAATTGACCGTCAATTTTCAATTTTTGATTTTGAGAAACCAAAAACGAAAAACGAAAATTGAACTGTGCAAGGTTACACGGACCGATACTGTCTCAACGCACTATCACATCTTCTGATACACTGTAAACCCATAAATCTACATACATTCTGCTCAGGTTTTTGGGCTGTGAGGATTCTTTTTGTTTAGCTTTATGTAAATGAATTCTATCGGTATCGTATTGGTTCTAATGTTCCATGACGTAAAGGTCATTGTATTGTATGTGCTAAATATAGCTAGAAAGTCAAATGGATTCAACCGTGAGGTGTGATAGTAGTATAGAAAGCGTATTTGACCCCGTATTAATTGCACTCTATCCCATCATGTATTGCGCGGGGTCAACGGGCCCAAAGATGCCCGTGCACTTAATACGGGGTCAAATACGCTTTGACGTCATTAAGACGCCACATTCGGTCACGTGACGTTACAGAGGTCATATGCAACGTTTTTAGGTCAACGGGCACAAAGATGCCCTTTCTATTTTGAGGGTCAACGGGCCCGAAGATGCCCGTGCACTTAAAAGTGGGTCAAATGCTCTTTGACATAACTGTGACGTCCCATCCGGTCACGTGGCGCCACAGAGGTCATATGCTATTTTTTAGGTCAAGGGGCCCAACGATGCCTTTTCTATTTTGAGAGTCAACGAGCGTGTGCGATATTTATCGCACGTCATTCTCCGTGAATCGGTTTTGTCTACGTGTTGCTTGTGTGACGTCACAAAGGTCATGCAAATTTTCCAGGTCAATGCTACCGAAGTAGCTCTTTCAAAAGGTCAAGTCACGCGAGTGGAAGTGACGTCACAAGGTCATATACATGTCAAGTTGGAACCTGGCCATAAATTCGAGGGTCAGTGAGAGTGTGCGTCATTCATCATTCAACCATATTACGAATTCTACGAGCCGTCCTTCCGCTTACACCCAAGGTAGGTTTACACGTCTATGAGGATAAAGTCTCCATTGTGGAAAACCATGATGTCTGTGGGTCGGACCCTGAGGCCATATCGAATACGGTTACCCTACATCGTGACAGCTGACCCAAATTTAAACGAGTGTTGTATGGTAAACTGGACGGGAACCTCATCCACATCGAAAACGCCATCCACGTACACCGTGGACCGTTCTTTGCCCGTCTGGGATCCCTGATCCCTAGTCGCTGATCTGTTGACGGCCTTGGAGAAAGTGGGGCCTATTGTGGACCAGGTGTTTATCCCGAACAACCGGTTAGCCGTCCAGTTGCCCTGGGCTCGTGCCCTGAGTGACGCGGCGGCAGAACCCAAATGATCAACCGCGTCATTGGGGGGGACGAGAGGGACTATCTGGTACTCACCTCCGTGACATACAAAGATGTCCTGGATAATCTTAACACCCATAGTCCGCTGTCGGAGGACGACGACGTCATAGATTACCCGACTAGACTCGGTCAACCTAGGATATATACAACGGTTGTAGAACCAGAACATCAGGGAGGAACGTCGACCTCGTTATGAATACACAATACTCTCCATTATCAGTTATTACCATGAAGCGCTGGGAGAAGGTGTTGGATAACCTATGCTATAGTCCCGACAGTCCGGCAGCCTATGATGCATTGTCTGTGTGGGTGGTAAATTTCGGGACGAAAACGGGGACGAATCTCGTAGCTGCATTCAAGGGCATCTTGAGGACTGGGCACAAACGCTTGTATTTGGAAACCGACGAAGGCACCGAATTCCTCAACGGACCGTTCCAACAGTTTCTGAAAGCCTAGAAGGCCTTCTTCCTTCATACCTACAACGAAACCCAGGCTTCTTCGACCTGAAGCAAGGCACACCCGACCACCTTCGACTACGGACCGGTATCTTTCCCGGAGAGACCCACCACGTGTACATGCAACAATAATGTAAACACACCCACAGTGGTCCCGGAGCTAGGGTGTGTATGTGATGATGGGGATAAAAATTTGAAACACACCATTCTTGTTTATGTTATCTCTGTTGTTCACTAATAAAAAGGGTAGGGTTGGGGGTTCCAGCGTTAGTTGAACAGGATTTCTGCTCGAGTATGGAAGCACGCTCCGACGCTCCTGGTACTGAAGACGGCCACACCCGAGTTGGTTCCAAATATTGTACGTGGCGCAACCCCTGCTCTCGTGTGCTGTCTGTGTGAGATTGGACTCAATATCTTAAACGGTAACGTGCCACTGACTCCGGCCCAGAAGGCGAACTTGGCCAAGCATGAGACAGGTCTCCGAACTCTGGTCCAGAAGGGAGTCTCCCAAACACAGAAGCAAAAGATCTTACAGAAAGGCGAGTTTCTCGGAACCATCTTAGCCCCGTTGGCTGCCTCTATGCTAGGTTCATTACTCGGTGAACTCTTCGGTCGACAACGAAGCACAAGCAAAATATGGCTCTGGTGAATCCACGCCTGCTTTAAAGCTTCCAATCGCTCTATCCGATCCCACCTACGTTGAAGACGATAAACACCCTCGATCACGAGATGCAACAGATTCTACAACAACCGGGGTTAAGAGACAGTGAGAAATTACAACAGTACAATCAGACGCTCCAACGGTATATCACGTTCATGGGACAATACAAGGCCACCGACGCAAGCCGGGTGTCAGTCGCACAACCAGCACAACTCGTACCATTTGTCCCACAGCAGCCATTACCAAATGTACCACCCACATCCCCACAGTGGGTCGAAGTCCTGCAGAGTGTTCCGAGTCGTTCAAGAAACTGCCCTGGTATTACAGGCCTGACCTGGAATGATAATGCCGAACTACTGATACAGAACCAGGTGGTCTCCGGTACCCACATGACGGGTTTAGTGAATGACCAGATGCGTCAACGCA
Source organism: Hanleya hanleyi (assembly GCA_036873755.1). Lineage (NCBI taxonomy): Eukaryota > Metazoa > Mollusca > Polyplacophora > Lepidopleurida > Hanleyidae > Hanleya > Hanleya hanleyi. The sequence continues at coordinate 21,597 of JAVTVY010048635.1, forward strand.
GGTCGCACACACACCCTCATGGATGGGAGGTGTTTGCCCAAGGCTTGAAAGATCTGCATGTGCCACAATAATTGGTGGGGAAACCCAGCGCTGGACCTGGATGCAGCGTAACATAGAACAGCGATCGCCGATGCGCGCACCCAGCAAGTCACGACAGACTCGACACCCACGGACTTGAGAAGCCGAGTGGGAACCGGAGTCACCACCCAAAACACCAAAACGAAAACGCTCCTTGCGGGACCTTTACAACACCACCCCTCGTCAAGACACCCCGCCTCTCCAGAGCCGTGATACGTAGCAAGTCACCGCGACCATCACGACGCCGGGAACAAGCCCCCAAGGCCTGGGAACACTATTGAAAGCAAGAGCAAGAGCAAGAGGCAAGAGAACAGGAAAGCTCAGTAGTCATGTTTTACCTCACACTACCCAGTAATAGCTCGGCTGTGGTGTTTCTCAACAACAGCTTGGTTCATTATGTCACGCAGCTGTCACATATCTTACATCTTCCCCGACGTTGGGAGTGTGGTTTAGTGGATATCCAGTGGTACAACGTGAGACATGATACGGTGTGGTACGAAGTCGTTTACGGAGCCAACACCTATAACTTTACCCTTCCCGACGGCCAGTACCCTGCACCCAAAATATTCATCCGGGCGTTGCGTAACCTCATCAAGGGCAAGACCTCCTGGGGTAAAAGTATCTTTTAGTTTGCAGATTACCTGCAGATGGAGTACCAAGAGTGGAACCACAAGTTCCTGATAATCCTCCAGAGCAATGTGACCGTACGTTTCAGCAAGACGTTGATGGAGCTGTATGCACTGGAGACGGATAACTATGTTGGGCCCGGTCGGCTCCAGAGGAAGACCATGCTGGATCTGCTGAATCTTCAGGCTGGATTGTATGGGCTCTATGTCTATTCGGATGTGGTGGATGGGCACATTGTCGGCTATGTCGATGTGCCCCTGCTCCGCGTCTGTCCAGTACAAGGGGACTACGGTGATCAGGTCACACAGATCTTTAACCACGTAATCTATCTACCGGTGCGACAGACTGACATCAGTAACATCACTATCGCTATAAGGGATTACACAGCAGGCTCTGGCATTCGAAATTGGGAAAGTGGTGGTCACACTTCATCTTCGACAAGCACGCTCTCCCAACTTTGTATAATGAAGGTGCCTTACGAGTGCGATGCTCACAGCTATATGGATTATTATACCCAACAGGCCGGAGTTGGCCTTACCGTCTTTGCAGGTGCACGCATCCAACGAGGTCATGGGCTGGGGGTCGTGCTCAGGATCATCGTCGAAACGTTTCTGTGGTGAAAGCGGTCGGAAAACAAGCTCTCCGAAGTGAGTTGCAAGCTCTGGGAGATTTGTTCAGCGGTGAATCCGTACCAGAATCATTGAAACGCCGAGCCAAAGAAGCAGGAGGCGTTTTGGTCTCCAAAACACAATGCACCATAGGAAATAGAATACCTGGACCACCGAGACCGCGCCCCAGTCGACGACCGTCCCAGTGACGACGCACATCAAATTACAACGCATATAAGGGAAGTGGAAGGAGGTGCCGACATACTGACAGAGCAACATGACTTCACAGTATAGTCTTCTGGTTAACCTATTCTAAAGCACATACCAAGAATCTTTGAAGAAGACCCAAGATATCTTTGCTTAAACATGTCCTCCATGCACGCCGAATCCTGCCTTTCTACTAACAGTGAATATGATTTGTAGACCGTCGTATAGGTGGAGCATCTCCCGCTCTCCAGCATCAATGAAACAGGGCCCATCGAGTTCACCATCAGCAACGCGGAGAGGGCCTATGTGGATTTAGACCATATGTACTTGTATGTGGA
>JAVTVY010048636.1:0-24139 GCA_036873755.1 Hanleya hanleyi
TGTAAGTTGATGTGATATTTTAGCTTTGAAATAATAACATTACTGGATAAACATTGTCCCTCGAGCAACTTCACCGGTTCATTATCTGATACAGACAAAGCCACGGTTGGAAACCTCGTTTTACAACAGAATCAAAGAATCCCCCAGGATATTACTTGACAAACAAGAGCTTAAATCAGACTTGACGTTGATAAATGTGAGAGATGTGGCACAATTAGCACGAGCGACGTATACTTCAAAGGAAGAAAAGTAGAAGAATATTCTGTCGATCGCTACTTCCCTAATGATGGCTACAGCCTTGGTCTATAATGATCATATTTCTACGCAAACAAGTTGCCGATGAACATCGTAAATACTGATCCGCTGCTGAATGGTACCCGAGGGTGTTACATGTGATGCTGATATGCATGATGTAGTGAGCTAGTGTTTAGCTCTGCAGTTTCAAATTTTAAAGGGAGTTTTGTGGTAACACGATATTCTACAATCTGTATCAAACGACAGCTGGAGATTCATCCCATCCCCACTTTCAAGGCTGCAGACCCCTTCGCCCCCCCCCCCTTTCTTCTCGTTCCCCTTCCCCAGATCACCAAACCAGAAAAGTATTGTTAATAAAATATCATCGTCCAACCGCAACACCTGTACATGCATGGCAGGAACGCAGATTAGTGTAATATGCCTTTCAGAGAAGTGAATGAACGTGACTGATGAACAGCTAGACATTGGCTTTCGGCTGTATATCAGACTGGTTGAGATACAAATAACACTGAATATCCGAGAATCATTCGATTTCCTCCGAATTTTTCTTGTGACAACGGAGTCAACATATCGGTCCCTATGGTTACAATGTCGTCACACAGAGAGAGAGAGAGAGAGAGAGAGAGAGAGAATATGTATCGATGAATGCGAAATTTGTGGAAAAAAAACATTGCGTTGTGGATTTTCTTGAATATGTTTAACTGAAGACGCACAGGATCGTCGATAATATACAAAGAACTGAAGACATTTAGACCTGAATATGTCTTTTGTTCATATAGGAATATGTCAACAGGAGCGTCGTTTTAACCAGTTGAGACCATTTATTCAAAACAGTTCAGCAAAGCTGTTGCACTCAGGCAAATCCAACCTTATGAACCTTGGAGTTGACCGTAATGTGGTATAAAATGTTCGAAGAGGCTGTTAAGCTTCAAGATGGTATGTGGAAATGAATGTTCCAGGCTCTGGACACGCCATACTATGACTTCTATCAAGCCTTCTATCTCGTCGACTGTATGACAAAAGAGATGATTACAATTTCGACATCGTAAACTATCCCTTTCTGGACAGTAATATTCCAGTGGGACCTGCATATGGCGTATACATATCACGCTTAGTGGCATTTGCTAGATCCTATGTTAAATGTGACGATTTTAATCAACGTCACAAAACATTGTTGCAGAAACTTATAAAACAGGGCTACACCACCAAGCGCCTCCACTCAGCTTCTCAAATTTGGCGATACATTTCGCATGTTGATAGCAAAATACGAGCGTAGCGTGCAAGATCTATGGCGTTACGTTTCGTAACTTGTGTCTAATTCCGCTTAACCCGGGATTAGGGGCCGTATGAACCCTTGTACTTCAAGATCCTCATGGTGTTCATATGAACAGGCACAATCAAAGCGTGACTGAGATACATCATTTTTAGATGACGACTCTATAACGAATATTATGGATTAAGAATACTGATCAGCGATACGGATTTGATATTTTTGGAACATCATGATGTCTTGCCGGCATCATTGAAAACTGTTGACCGCTTCTCTCTTGCAGAAAACAAGCCTATGTTTATGTATACTATGATTATCTTTTTGAATTTGGTGCTAATACTGTTATATGGAATATGGAATAGGTCTTTGGATTATTGACGCGGATATTCCCTAATGGACGACGGCTGAATTATGAATGCCGGACCAGACGCTTGTAATTATAGTGTGCCCTGAGCCTTAAACCAAAGCTTTACTAGAAGAAATAAATGAAAATATAAAAAACTTTAACCAGAAATAAACTACTTTATTTTTGACCTCAGCACAAATGAAGAGAAAGAGTTATCGCTAGCTTGCATACCAGCCAGGTATAATCTGCCATTGGATGTTAAGAGGCACGCAAGCCCCCGGTCAAGTACCCTGTACATTGCAACATTCTTAATACATCTATTTTACCGCTTGCTATACAGATAGCGGAAGTTGTTGAAATATTTATGAGCAAAACAATTTTCACTTTGTCGATAACATCTTTTCTCTTGAAGACAAATGCATAATTAATCTTGACCCCTAAATGCATGAGAATGTTTTGAAACTAAAATAGTGCAAAATAGTGTCAGTCTTATCTTATATCCTGCCGATGTATCCCAATGGGTTGCTCATTTCCGGTGTGGTGGATATATACCTGACATCCTCATGTTTGTTTGTCCTTGTATTGCATTAAGGTTGTATCATATTTCGGTGCGTATAATCAAATTGTTTAGTGGTGTTATGGTATACTGCTTTGTTCTTCTATACTCATTAGGAAATCAGGATCTGTAACATCTGGAAAACGTTTGAACCCGTCAAGTAATTATTCTTAAATTATGTCTGTTCAACACAGAGGTGGAGGAAAGCAATAATAGTTTGCCCTTTACTGTTGGCTGACTTATGAAATTGCCACAGCCTCACTCATGATTATGCCGTTCTAGCACATGCCACGAAAGCAGATATACTTTGAAACTCAGGAGGTGTCAGGAAAAGATAAACAACTTCGTTTTGTATACAGCATGAGGGCTGGAGGGCAAACCTCCTAAGAATTTTGTGAACCCCCCCAATTCCGGACGTCTTAAGAAATCCCCCCTCCCCCCCGCGTGTTGTGGTTAAGCTGGTTAGCCAATGTATTTGTTTATTCTCATAGCTGTTCGCCTCACCTTTATTGTAATGAAACCAAATCATAACCCCACCATTTTGGCCTCTTCAGACAGACTTCCTGATGATAAATGTTGTGATCATTCGGTCGCATTATAAACTTTGTCTTCCTGGCGTCTGGGATCAAATTGCTGCTTTATAAAGTGAAACACTGCACGCAGAAGTAGATTTACTAGCGTTAAACAGTCCAAGGAACTCGGAATATCGAATTGTGATTATTCTAATATTCTACGTGTATAGCTTTAACGGAATTTAAGTGCTGGATAATTATAAAGAGTGGATGATAACTTTTAACTTCAAGTTATTATTATTATTAAAATATTCTATATTCCCTTGCTACATTTACAGTTTTTCAATACCCTCCTCTCCCGATTACAAGCGTCTGATTCGTCATTCATTATTAAGCCGTCGTCCATTGAAGAATCTCCTTTTCCATAATCCAAAGACCTATTCCATACTTCATATAACAGCACTAGCACCAAATTGAAAAAAAGAAAAATTGCGTGGGAACTTCTGGAGTTCATCTAAACCCCATTCAAATTAATTGTATACACATGTACATTCATTGTGGAAACGATTATGTATGGAACATAAAATTGCTCATTAGGATAAAAGTGTAATTTATTAAAAGGCAACATTATGACAATAAATTAAAGCCATATCAGATTGAAACATAAACAACATTAGGCTACTGTCATTACTGATCAATGGCTGTATTGAAGTCGTAATGAGGAATTGTCTGAATTTTTTTTATGATTTAGCGTCAATCTATTTCTGAACATCAGTGTAAAAGATACGACGTTGGAGAAAGTTGGGTGAGACAAACATTTTTGACTGAATTCACAGCCGAAGTTTGATGGAACTGTGAAATACAACCTCCCTCCCACACACACCTACGGACATACGCCCCCTTCGCCATCAAATTATAGACATTATGGGTAAATAGTAATGGTTTCTCCAACATATAATTGGCAATCACAAGGTCTGAAATACTTAGCAAATACATGTAGCAATAATTATCACAAGTAATTGTTCAATCAAAACTTTTACTTTCTCATATCGAATTAAACATTATGTTAATTCAAATTATGTAATGTCGAGAAATATTTTCAGTGAGAGGCTGTGTACATTCTCAGGAGATTGTGCATCAATCTGAAATAGCAATTTATCTCAGAATAGTCAGTACCAGTTGGTACAATTTATTGCTATACATGTAGTCCAGAAATAGATATGTAGGATTTCAATCAAACCAATATGATAATGATAGAAGCCGCTACTGCTGAACCAGGATGTATCATATGAACAGAATATGTACATGCACGGTGCATGCATATAAGGAAATAATACCCAGATATGCGGACAATCCCTTCTCATGTTATGGATAATGATACAATTCAAGATAAAATGAAGGTGGAGGCATTCCCAGGATAACTATGGGGTCACGCATATCTCGAGCACCAAAACTGAGGGAAGTTGGGCGAAGGTCAGGTTCACAAAAATTGAGAAACGTTTGCGAGTGGATATATGAGGGGAAGAAAACATATGCCAAAACAATTACAACACATATAAGGGAACTGGGAAGAGGTACCGACATACTGGCAGAGGCACATGGCTTCACAGCATTGTCTTCCGGTTAACCTATTCTAAAGCACATACCAAGAATAAAACGATTCGTGATATGTGTTGTATCTCAGGTACGCGATTATTGTACCTGTTCATGTCGCAACTTGGATGATATGACCACACGGCCCCTAGCACCGGCATAAGCGGTATTATATACAAATCTAGAGAGCTATGATGGAAATGCTCTGACAACTCGTATTATTGGTAATTGGTGAGCTGTTTCGCTGTGACAACTCGTACACTGGGGATTGGTGAGCTGTATCGTCGTCAAATGAAAATGACGGCATTTAACACAAAAAAACTAGTCTGTAAGGCCCGATGTCGACCCAGCATCAACTTCCCACAAATGCCAACATATATCAAAGACCAAAAGGTCTGTATAGGGGGCGGGCCTCGGGAACGAAGCGTCCACCAGCAGAATCTCGCCATATACAGGTAAAAATTACAACACATATAAGGGAAGTGGGAAGAGGTGCCGATATACTGGCAGAGGCACATGACTTCACAGTACTGTCTTCCGGTTAATCTATTCTAAAGCACATACCAAGAATCAAACGATTCGTGATATGTATTGTATCTCAGGTACGCTTTTATTGTACCTGTTCATGTGGCAACTTGGATGATATGACCACACGGCCCCTAGCACCGACATAAGCGGTATTAGATACAAATCTAGAGAGCTATGATAGAAATGCTCTGACAACTCGTATATTGGTAATTGGTGAGCTGTTTCGCTGTGACAACTCGTACACTTGGGATTGGTGAGCTGTATCGTCGTCAAATGAAAATGACGGCATTTAACACAAAAAACTAGTCTGTAAGGCCCGATGTCGACTGAGGTCATACGTCAAAGATCAAGATCACAAATTTAGCCAAAAAATCAAGAAAATCGTCGAATAGTCAGTTGGCCAGAAACGGAAAAGGGGGTTTTCGTTACAACTTTTCCCAGCATACCTACAAACTTCTTTGTTGAGGAGGCCCATGCGCACATTTTCTGACCGGTTGTCAGCATGTTGGGCTTCAGGGCGTTGGAATGACAATAATTTTGCCGAAAAAAAAATCATCAATTGAAGGAAACCTTCCCACTCTCGAGAAGGAAAATACATCCCAACCTTGCCTTGGTGGCTCGGTTAGGATGTATTTTTCTTCTCTCGAGTGGAAATCAAGTTATATGGGATCCTCATAATCCCAGCCACGCTTTCATTGCGACTGTTCATGTGGACATCTTGAATGACATGTCCACAGCGCCCCTAGCACCGGCTTGAGCGGTATTAGATTAAAATATTTCCGAGGGATATTAGACAAAAACATTTCAGAGAGATGATGCAATAGCCCTATCAAGTGGTATGTTGGAAAATGACGGCCCAAACGAGGGAGTATTTATATAATGCAACACACGCACACATGTATCCACAGCTACATGAAAGTATAGCAGAATGTAACGAGACTGTAACTCCAACGAGAATGAAGATAATGATTTTTATAATAGAAATTATACATGCGGGTACATTGAACAATTATGTAACCGTTTTATCAAAATTGGTATGTAAATAAGCCCCCAATCAGTTACAATGGGAACAATGTTCAAACAAGTGTATTTCGCTTCGAGGAGTAATATTAGTTCGTCGCATTTTCAGTCAGTCTGAAGAACCACAAGGTTGAATTCAATTCAGGAAATTGATCATATGCACAGTGTGCACCCACGCTTTAGGAACTCAGATGTAATTAATATAGTAAGTTACATGTGTGGACACAAATGGTTTGTGCAAAAGCTTTAGGGTAAATCATATGATGTGGAATATAATTATTTGATAGCAAAATTGTAGGAAATATCCTTCATTTAAGACGACACGAAATTCAAAACTAACAGGGTTTCGGTTTTGCGGGGATTCCCTTGCCAGTTATTTGATATTATACTTCTGAAATAAAATATGGTTCGTGCAGAAGCTTCAGGGTAAATCATATGATGAACACAATAATTTGATAGCAAACTTGAAGGAAATTGGGTCCTTCATTTAAGGCGACACGAAATTTAAAACTAACAGGGGTTCGGTACCAGTTATTTCATATTATACTTCTGAAATAAAATATAGTTCAACCAAAAGCTTTAGGGTAAATCATATTATGTGGAATAGAATGATTTGATAGCAAAATAGAAGGAAATGTTGTCCTTCATTAAAGGCGACACGAAATTCAAAACTAGCAGGGGTTCAGTACTGCGAGGATTCCGCTGCCAGTTATTTGTGTTATACTTCTGAATTAAAATATGGTTCCTGCAAAATCTTTAGGGTAAATAATATGATGTGGAATAGAAAGACTTGACAGCAAAATTGAAGGAACATATTAGTAATTACTATAAAGGAATATATTCTATGTGATCCGGCATGTGTGTGTTTATAAACAATCTACACTGTATCTCGTACCTTAAGTTAGTATCACATGAGGCTGCGAAGCTGTGTAACATTTGGTGCCCCAGGGGTGGGACATCCTTCCGAGGGTAGTGCATAGGTTGAATAAGTGTAGCATCATATAATCTCCCGGAATATATGAGAATTGGGGGGAAATGGGGCGGGCGGGGCTTAGTTCAGGAGCAATAGCGTGGGGCCGAGAAGCTGTGGACAGGAACAATTTTGACTTTTCCAAAACAACTTTCTTGGACAAGGACAGTGACAAGAACAGGGACACGGTCGTCCACGGATATTATTTAGATCCCTATATTAAGCTTTCCGCAGTTAAAGCTATGGGCTCGATAAAATCTGTTCAATTTTTTAGGGAACTATTGTCCGGAAATAGAATTTTAACTTTGCTCCCAGGTGTCGCCACCTATAGGTGGATCAGCACAAAAAGCTGTCACATGGTCTTGTTACCTGTACCTCCTACCTAGATTTGGCACTGAGATGTTCTTGAATTAATGCATCTATGTCAGTGGCATTAAAATCTGCAAAGCCAGCGTCTCTGTTTAATTTATTTGTTGGAGATATGTATATACATGTACATGTTCCAGGGCCTAAAATAATCATACTGTACACAATTAAATGACATGACTGTACACCAGAAACTTAATGTACTTTAGATGCATATGGCTTCAGACTATTTTGACAGTCATAACTGTGAACCAATCAGTGATGTGCTACCTATGCAAATGAGAATATGGAATTGGTACCCAAACAGAGACAGCCACTTCACCATATGGTCCAGAAGGAAAATTTGCATATAAAAGAAAATGTATATAAAAGACAAGTATCCAGTCCAGGACACAGCTTAAAAACAATATGTGTCTTTCCCTAGACAGGAGCAATATGCACAACAAATTAGAAGTTGATTGACGAAGGCATTCGGAAGCTATCCGATGTTATATTTGCATATAACGAGATTTGTAGATAAAATCCCAGTTTCGGACAGCGCTGAAAAACAATAGGTGTCTTCCCCTACAGGCAGGACTAATGTGCACCACAAATTGGAAGTTGATTCACAAAGGCATTCAAAACTTATCCGACGGAAAAGAAAAGTGAGCGGAAGAGGAAGCAGAAAAAAGGCATCCCTCTGGATGCCTAATGGGACTACGAATACCACAGGAGCGTCTGGTAATTCACTGGAAACCGGAGAATATAAATATAAACGCTCGATAAAAGTTTTCGGGCAAACAAAACGCGGTATCGTTAATAGCAAAATTATTACTTTCTTGATTTGGTTAATTTACCAGACACCTGTAATCAGCAATACATAATGGAACGTGCGTATATGATCAAGCCCCCGCCAGCAGTGTTGTTTCAGTTTTTTTCTTTTAAAGAAAGTAACCCCTCTCCCTTCGCTGTTGTTTCAAGCGGTCCATGTTTGGTCCAAAAAAAATTTATAGAACAATAATTAACGCATGTTTCCATATTATTTTTAATCAGATCATATCCAATTGATGTGTAATTTGCGAATTGCGAGCGCCTTTGGTTATAAGATTAGAACGCATGATGTTAGGTTCCTAGAATAATTACAGAGTGTGTATTTATATTTGAAGGCCGCCAATTAAATAACAGTAAGAATTGACGCTTAACTTAACTGTCTGCTGCTCGTGGTGATCAACTGCATGCGTTGGATCGGAAGGATTTACCTTGTCGCTATGGGAACGGGAGGTGTTTGTCTGATACATTTGTTTGATATGAAAGGGAAACTCTGAATGAAGCACCATACAACCGTAGCTGATTAATGGATTCGCATTTATAGCGGTCTAAATATACAGACACTTTCCTGATCAAATCTGTTGTAAAGACGCCATAATGATTTAAAGGAGCTTTATGTGTATCTATCGCTCTGTTTCTATAACCTTGGCAAGCTTTGCATCTTGGCACTGAAACGTGTTCATATGTCTCAGTGCTGCTGACGTTGTTCTGCAATTTTGCAAATGGACAAAATACAATCACCTGATACGATCCATATTCTCGTTATTTTGCAATCGAGAAAATTACGGTTTTTGCTCTGAGCGCCAATCAAGATCTTGTGATAAATACAGTTCTATCACAACACTGTGTGCATAAAATGGGTATACCATTCGGGTCAACTTGTGGTGTAATATTCAATGACATATTTAAATCTTATTGCAATTATAACAGAGGAAACTTATACCAACAAAAGCATGAAACAATGCAAAGCGCATCGCTATCCACCCAGGTCTATAATAGAGACAAGCAACACAGTGTATCTCAGTTTAGTACTGACGGAATAAACCACTACGTATCAGATCATACATTTAAAAGAATTATAATACAATCTTGTACAATGTTATTTTATTTCATCTGAAATAATATAAATCTTTGAACAAGTATGCTCGACATGATCACAACACACTAAAATTTTAAAAAGTATATAGTTGTGTCATTGTCTTCTTATATTGTACTCTGCTGATACGAAACTACCAGACAAACCGAACAAATGAAATGTGTTAATGTATAGCAGCCGCATTAGCTTCTTATATCATGAGTATTGTTCTGGCGTTTAATTATTCTTCTAGTGGAACACGTATCTACCATCCTTTAATTCCTCTGAGTTGTTGAACAGTAACAATACGTCCTTTGAGACTCAATATACCTTCAAATGGTCTGAGATGGATCTGCGGTCATCCCATTATTTAATTCTATTAGACTAATCAGCCATAATAAGGTATGGCCGTCTGTTACCACTGTCCAGTTAAAAAAAACCCAAATAGCATGTACGGACACCCTGTTCGCGGCCAATGCAAATACCAGCCGATAATTTCAGATAAGAAGTGAGACAAGTTGAAATGAATTTTGTCGGAATAGTGAGACTGTCACTATGCCTTTACTGAGTTTATTCGAAGTTACTTTGCTTCTGAATTATGCAAGCGTATTAGTGGATGAACACGAAAATTATCCGATTTGATTTGAAAATTTGAATTGGCCAATCAGATGTTTCAGAATTGAAAGATATTCCATGATGCACTGAGGTTTCTATAGAAATCATTTGCAATTCAAAATTCAATTCAATTCAACTGAAGTGAACAGACAAGAAGGAGAATTTAGTTTTATTTCACCGGAACCGTAAACCAGGTAAGATTCGCTTAAATATCGTGGAATGGCTTCTAATTGTAGTCACTATCAGTTTTCTTTTCAGATAAGAATTGAGACAAGTTGAAATTAATATAACCGTCGCTTGTTGTCTGGGTCTATTTCACACTAACTTTGCGCATATTGAGAGTGAAAATAGGTGTGAAAAGAGAGAGAGCGAGAGAGAGAGAGAGATAGGGGGTCGAATTGATTTGATTATTTTTCAGAGAACTGGGAAGAGGGAAATTTCAAACATTATAGTTGTTATCGGTCCCAACTGTATTTGATCCTGAATTACAAAGAAATATAGAGTTTGTTCTTTAGCTTTGCGACTATCGTAACTATTTTTCGTATTTCTGCATTGATAGGCTACAAAATCCCATAGCATGTCTTGGTGTCACGCTCCACCAGAAAATATGACAAGGCCAAGATGGCCGCTATGATAACATTACCGGGCCCTCATGTCCTAAAATGCATTTTTTGTTGATTTTTCGTTACGATTTTCCCACAAAGGTTTCACGGTGTTGTTTTCAGATAACTACATGATGATTTAAGAAATGTTTATCTAATGTGAACACTAGATGTACTTTCTCGCGAATGATCTGCCAAGAAGTTAGTGTTATCGTGAAAATATGTGGATACTTGATCCATATTCGATCCATATGTGGTGAAGAGACTGCGTGTAAATATAATGGACATATTTGACGGAATTTCCCCCCATTGGCGTCTTCAAGGTGTTAGGCACTGACCAGCTATCTCTAGCAAAAGCTGGCACATGTAGCAGCTATTGGTTCATTTGACGTGTATTCACCCTATCTGGTCTGGGCAATTTAATATTTTTCTTGTCCTTCGAGCTAGGGGTTTGAAAGTTACCACATTATATCCTTGGATCAAGCTCTACTAGAAAAATCACAGTGACGTCATTTTCAAAAAAAGGCATCGAAGTTTTTTATGTGTTCTTTTCGATTCGCGAAAACTGCATGAACAATGAGAAAATAATATCCTGATGTGGTATAAAATAGCCTTTGTCTACTTTTGCTCACAAAAAGCAGGAATTTTGAAGAAAAATGATGAAAACATCACATTTTTGGTATCCACGGTCGGCATTTTTAATTTACCCATGATCCTATGCAAAATGACCCAATGTGATAAACTATAAAGTGAGGGAGTGACAGCTCTATCAAGTTTTTGTCAATGAGTACAATGGTTCCCACACTGTTCCTGAAGACGTCTTTGTTGAAATTGCCACATGTTTTGAAAGTATATATATTTCTGTTGAGGATCATACATGTATTTTGTCGTGGACTACTCAACATATCTACATTTAAGGTGGAGACCGATATCTCAGACACATTTCCGAACACATTCTAAATAGGGGAAAATTATAGTTAGAAAGAACAATTTTCAGTAAATTGAAAATATATTTTCAATTTTTTTTTAAATATTTTTCCGAATATCACCAAATCTGTTGCAACCATCTCAGTTTAATATAACTATCTTGGAAGTAGATATAAAAAAAGGCATAAAAGTTTTGTGACCCTCATCTTTTCCTCTGTTTTTGGATGAAACTATAGGATTTTACCGTTCTATAAATAAAGAAGTCTCTGACATCTATCATATTACGTGGCCATCTTGTTTGGGTATATTCACGTCAAAGCGATCACATCAGATGATATGATCGGCTAAACGATCTACTTTTGAAACTGGGACGAGATAAATTTTGCAATTTTTCTCTCTCATACATAATAGTATATTTTGTGACAAAGTTCATCAAAGAAAATCATATCTGTAAAGGATTAAAATTTAACCGAATTTCTTCAATAATTATGTAATCAAATCGTCACCATTTCATAATATACTTTATCTCCAATCTATTACCAGCGTGATAAGTCTTCTAGTTATGATACTATAAACAACAGTTTCCAATCAGTTTGTCTATCAGACGTTTTAGCAAGAACCACAATTACAACACTTGATCGCAGGACATGCAAAAACCCTGTTTTAAATCCTCTGCTTCCCCAGTTCGCATGGATACGCGCTTGCGAATGTTTGAAATCGATAATTCATACATTAGACATGTGCGGCCTAGTTCATGGAGTACACGCTTTATGTTAGTATATTCATGCATTAAATGAACTGTATGTGTGATAATTGTTAATGTGCGGTGTATAGTGAACCATTTTATTGCGAATTTGCATCTGAAAACTTTCTTCCACCAAAATTTGTCACCACACACGCGCCACAAGAGAAGCATAATCACATCAAACCGACTGAGCGTGAATGAGTGATTTACGTGTCATCTGAATTTCTTATTAAAATGCATGTTCAGTTTTATCTAAAAATCCTATTCTTTGGATAGTAATCAGCATTTCCCTATAAATAATCCGAGACAAAGGATACCCAAATTTGATAAGCATCCATATAATCAGCTGATATGGTGAACGTATATTTATATTCTAATTTATTTAAACATTTCAATAGAAGGCTGTGATGAAAAGAGAGGAATCGGTCTCCATCTCAAATCATTATACTGTCCGATGTCGGTGACCTCCTTAACCGAGTGTAGGTCTACATAATCTTTCAAATATGCTGTGAAAACAATTTATTGAGGAGGGGAAAAAATAAGGCTTTGAACTCATTGGAACCCGATGTTATTTTGCTTGAATTGCTTCTAGAATCGGATTTTTTTACAACGAATATTAAATTCCTAGATTGAAATTGCCCTGCCGCTGTAGGCCCTTTCATCTTGCGGCGAAAGGTAGGAAACAGCTGTTCATTCAAATAGCTAGCCAACATCAGATTCCTTGGCTAAATATGCTTTCATCTTGTGAAGGCGCATTTGATCAATCATCCGGGAATGTGTACTTCAGGATGAAGTATGTAAGTTGAGCAGACGTTGTGGTATAAATCAAATACCTTCAACATAGTTGAGTTGGATCGCGGGGCAAAGTGTTGTCCAATGAAGCCCTTATCTTTATACTGTTCATTGAAAAACATTTGTTTCCACCATAGGGTGATATCGTACTTCACGAACAATATTTTTATATGACCCTGAGTAAATGTAAGCCGATTTCTATGAAAATGCAGCAGGAAAGAAAAACGTATGATACTATTAGTGAGAATCATACGCTCGTGCAGAAATTTATCTCGTAATCGGGCTATCGGACACAATAAATTGAAATCTAACAATACACAATTGCCAACAGATGCAAACTGCGAACAACGTGCTCATAATTGAACAAAAAATCTCCACCATAGACTATTTCTTTTACAGTTAAATAAGGAGAATATCTTTTTCATATACAAAATTTCAAAATGCGGAACTCGTACCCATTCTCTCCAGTTGTTCGTAACTTGTTCTGAGATTAACGCCGTAGAAGAGAGACAATTCTTCTGACAAGGTCACTTAATTTGTCCCGCGATTCAATAATGAGAATATAATTAATGTGATTGATATAGATGTACATGAAAACAGTACTTTTTATCTATATCGATGTTTATGCAGCCATACAGTACAATCCAGTTTTCGATCGACACATATATTCTATTAAAAAGACCAGAGTTATGGGCTCGAGGCCAGATCTCCGGTGAGAAAAATACGATTTTTATTATTAGTGTGTCTGTATTTAGTCTAAAGCACTTGATACTGAAATAATCTCGAGGATCACGTTTCGCAGAAAATTCAACAGGTACTAGAATGAAATCGGATTAGCACCTGATCATGACCTGCATTATCGCTATGTCAGGGCCGTGATCGCTAAAGGTATTATACTGATAAACTGTCTGGTAAATATTAGGATGGAATCCATAAGAAAACGGTACTGTACAGGAAATCCATTTTTCGGTAATTATTCCATTGTGCCCCATAATCTTTCTGCCGTTTGGGATTTGACAGATGTATTTGTTTGTAAATACACGGCAGAATGCCCCGTGTCGATCTCGCGATTGAGTATGACCTGATGTAACGTTAATCACTTTGTCAAACAGCTCAACGGACCAATATGAGAAAAAAATCTTCAAAAATGTATTAATCTCGCTTCCTTTGAACGTTTCGCCCGTTTATCCTACAGATGTGAGTTTTATTCTTCTCAGAATACCTGCCACAAAACTGAACTTCTGAAGAATTATAGCGCTGATATGAATAAAAATCACATTTCCTCGGTACGTTTTCTCTCGTTTGTGTAATTAAGTTTTTTCTACTAACTTCAAAGTTATCCATCCAAAGCCTTTGGAATTTGGGACCACCGTTCATTTAATTATTACGATTACTCAACTTTGAAAGTCAATACGTTGTAACATAAAATTAGCAAGATCAGAGAGCGGTATGCAAGAGTTGTGAAAATTTTACGTCTAGAGGACTAAAAAGCAACCATATATGACTCTACAGGAAAGCATCCCTCGGCACCTAACATTCAGACCCGGGAATACGGTGTATTCTCGGAAGTAACCTTAGTATCTCAGCCGCGTTTTCAATGCAGCTATTCAGGTGGAGATTACGAGGTTTGTCCACAGCCACCATCATTTACTTGTATGGCTATCACAGCAGAATTATATCAGTTTAGCGAAACTCTCCGGTATGAAAAACTATGTTAAATAATATACGGCTTAGATATGATTTACATTGAGTACATTAGGTTGCCCAAATATATACACAAGGGTTGAGAACTGTGCATACCACAATTAACGTAGTGCGAGGTTGGGAATCAATCTCGATCGTCATTCGATCCTGTGCTCCCTAGCTTCCGAATCCTTATAATTTGAAGCTAAATCATTCCGCACTTTATCGCAGTCAAAGAATTACGATCAGATATACTCGTTCGATCTCATATTGGCGAAATATTCGCAAGAGACGTTACCGATTTAAAAAAAACAACATTTATTAAGTTTGAACCTGCAAAACTAAATAAGGTCCCGTCGTGAGGAATATTACATCTCCTTCAGACAAATAGTGTTTGTCTCTCTCCGTGACAAACGAGGTCAAATACAATACAGACAGGATAGTCATTCATATATGATACATGTTTCACCCGGAAGTCACAAAAGACCAAATTGGACGAGGAGGGTGCATATGTTTATTTATATATCACCGTATTTACGCCCAACAAAGAGAAACATATATATAATTTGGTGATTTGAACAGCTAAAAAAAAGTCACATGTACATTCGCTTATAGCAGTTGGTCTGTCGAGAAAGCGGTTATTATCTACAGCATCTCATAAAATTGAAACAGGAGTTTCAGAAACTGTAGAATATATTCATTTCAGTAGCCAGAATCGTTTCGATCAAGCTATGATCAGGCGATGTAGAATCGGACTTACTCGGTTGATTCACGAACATTTACCAAAAAAGTAAATTGCCTCAGGGTGTATTCCATGCCACAAAAATCTCACAGTGAAACGTATTCTGATCGACTGTGTAGATTTTAAGATTGTAAGAGATTCTTTTTATCAAGCAGCTATTTTAGTAGAATTTTTTTTAGTCCGGTAAAAGAAGGGTAGAAATCGGCTTGTTGCATAAGTTTTAATGTATGTACATGTTTTTGATGTGTTGTGTTGATTACTTCTGGATTGCTGGGTTGTTGACTAACCTGCCTCGCCATCTAATAATAACACTATCTGTGGAAGCTCTCTCTGCTTCAAACTTCAACATCTTGCACAGATATTCAACTCTATACTATTTATATAATCCTGAAAATGAAAAGTTTTTTAAAAAAAAAGCAAACTCAACGTAAAGTTATTGGCGTTCATAGCTGCTTCGCAGCTGCACACGCTATCTAAATTTAAAATTGAAATTGAATTGAATTGACTTGTTTTTGTTTGATGGTCTCTATGTAGCTGAAATATTGCTGAACACGACCTAGCTTATACCTTAATTCTGTCTCTCTGTCTCTCTCCCTGGTAAAAACTAGACAATATAATAATAGACTCAAAAGTGATGGCTTAACAATGAGCACACATTTGCCATATCGGTATCATATGGACCACTACACAGATTCATTCATCTTTTTGACTGGAATTAGACAATGGGCTCAATTCTCTGGCACCAATAGTCGTAAAATCATCAAACAAAATCGGTTGTATCCATCAATTTTTTGAAGGAGCGTGAGTATATCATTATGTCAAGGCACAAGACTTGTTAAAAATTTAAACTCAAGCATTCCCTCTAAAACTAATTCAACTTTCCCATCGATCAGTAGGAGTTCGTTTGAAGACGATCATACCTAATGAAATCAACAGTAGAATTTCTAAAGCGAATCGTCCAGATGCTGAGTCAGCGTATCACTGTGTTACACTATCGCATAAGCGATAACATGTAATGGTGTGGTGGGAACGATTTAATCTCACAAGAAGTCCTACGACACCACAGCGTGATATTACTCCCAAATACACCCCCAGAGACCGTGAGTGATTCTCGGATGCACTTGTCTCAGCATCTCCGTCATGCATCGATTTTGGATGGTCGACTAGAATGACGCGACCACATTCCCTATCCCTATCCATCTTGGATTTCTTTTTAACATTTTCGGGTAGAGCTTGATCCAAGTGTATAGTGTGGTAAGTTTCAACCCCCTAGCTCAAGGGGTAAGACATGGTGATTTGTCGAATGTTTCACAACATGCTGTTTTGTTCGAACAAAAGTGTGCCAGACACCCCAAAGTACGATGAAAATAAACAGAAGACTGCTATTTGACACAACAAAACCAATAATTCGTGTAACTGGCCACTCGATAGAGTGGTAGGCATGACCAATAGTTTTGGCATTTTAGATTAATCGGTTGGAAAGCGCAAAGTCCTCATGAGGTTGAAGATTATGCTTGTTGTGCCCCTCAGAATTCTTCCATATTGACTTTCAACTGAAGGGAGAACATGTAAATGCTTTACAGATGAACATGCAAGAATATTCCCCATCCTCTTCCTGGACATAGGCATGAACATGCACAATTGTCTGTTATAACGTTACGAGCTTAAAGGAATAGTAAACTCTGCGTAAACTCGTGCTCGACATGACAGAATTATGCCATCAGATTCCAAAAACACGGGTAGAAAAAATTAACAAAATTTTACAGCTGAGTAAACACCGATTTATCGATCACACTTTAACACTTTGTGATCTGCGACATGTTGGAATGACTGTTACGTTTGTGGGCCATACTATTTTTATGTAGATGGCGCTGCGAGAAATATGCCTTTGTCATCCGGGCTCTCTCCCATAAGGTAAAGCATTAAACAACAACAACGGCAACATTAGCAGCGTTTCTTCTACTGCTATCGGGTGATGTGGCCTAATATTCTTGCCTCAGAAAGAGAGCTTGTGAAATCATATGCAAAATACCACATGTCAACCTGTACATCAATTCGACATTCATATATCACGATCCTCATAATCGTCTCGGAGCGTAAAGAAAGGTCCACCGATCTGTCAAAAGCCATCGACAGAATAATTTACAATGGGTCTCTATGTTATTAGCTACATGTACTCTGGCTTGGGCCCAACTACGTCACAGGAATAATGTCAGGTAATATTTAAAGGATTTTCATTGGCTAACGGCTCTCGGGCTTGTTAAAATGGCGACTTCCACGGATTATTGATCTGGGCAATAGTTCTGATGTTCAAAATGATCTCATTCATTCGGAATTACTAGAAAAGCTGATTTGTTTTGTTTTTCGAATACTAATGATATAGTTCTTTCGATATACGTATGCATCATCTTAGGGTTTTCTATTCCTTTAATGAGCTCGTAATGAGCTTCAATCATGGAAAAAGTCAAATTTCCATACATGCATGCATTCATTGTTATGGTTTTTCAACTATTCATAACGAGCATGACAATCCCCATTTTGTCGCGTATTATCTTTTATTAACCTGGTGAATAAACACTGAAATTTAAGAAAAACTTCAGCACCTAGAAATGAACGTTCTCTACCTCCTTAATCACAATGAATTGATGGGAACACAAATAGGATCACCATTACTCAGTGCTAGTACGCACCCCGTCGGTATGTGAATCAAATGTTGCAGCAAGCGCTGATGTTCCTCGTAAATATGCAATTACAAAAACATACAAGCTTCATATCCGACTTTCAGTAGGCAGCCATCGTCGATGAAGAAGTGTCCAAAATCGAAATTCCTTATTCATAAGACATTTTGGGCTTCCATATATCAGTTCTTGGAAATCTGCTGGAGACTGTACAATCGATTTAAGGTTTACCCATATAGTTTGGGAGTGGGGGCCAGGGGGAGCTGTATAATTTTGCATTTGTGGGACTGATATGTTTAGAAAATTCCAATTCAAGAAATTGCAATACATTTTCGATCCAAAAGATAAAAGAATTAATCACAGTGATACGCGAATCTATACCGTTCCAATCCATATATAGCATGCAATCTTTTCTGTCTTGAGTGTCACATTTTTTAATTCTATCTGGCATATGAGCTCATGATTACAAAACATGATTAAAGTTAAAAACTTTATTCATGACCTATGACCAAAAAATTGCAAATACATATCGCGCCATATGGTGAAGAACCGTGAGGGTTAAATTACACGATTACGTTCTAGTGGCCACACACTTTGAAAAAGTGACATTTTTAGTTTATAGAACAGAGCAACAGGGAGGCTTCAGTAAATGTGTGATTTAAACTCTTCCTGCATGTCCTGGAACTCAGTCTCAGGACTAGTATATCGCAAGGACTACACTTATATTATATAGTAGCTCTACCTCGAACTGGGGCAATATTACAGATGTTTAGCAGAAGATGTGGTGCTTATGAATAATAAAATTATAAAGAATTGATATAGAAACGGCTACCAGTTGATGCTTAGAAAGGCTGCATAGGTATAGTTGCCAGATCTGACATTCAAGGTTCGGCTATCACCCGCAGAAGTATTTCCGCTCCAGTAAACGTAAGACATTTTATGGTAGACAGTTAGAACCAATTCCAAACAGCCATTCCATTTCCTGGCAGAAAGAAGTGGTCAACAGTTTTCCATTATGGCAGCAAGACACATGGTGTTTTATTCTTTATCCCTACCAGGCCTTGGGGGGGGGGGAGGGCAAAATGCCAAAACTTTCTGCGCTATGTCCGCAACGACAACCAATTGAGAGCTGGCACTCTGTGATTTTATAGTTTATCATATTGGGGTGATTTTGAGTCTATTTGCATGACCCCCTAGCAGAGGATCATGGATAAATTCAAGATGGCGACCAAGTGAGGTACCAGAAAGGTTCAAAATTTTCAAAATTTCTGCTTTTCCGCTATGGAGAATGGGCAAAAACTATTTTATTTCACATCACATTAATATTTATTTATAATGTAGTTTTTTAATAGGAATTGTATAAATAAAAAATTCGAAAAATCTGGCCCAAAAATCCACCAGAAAATGCCGTTTTTGAAAATGTGACTGTGACGTCATCACTGCGGCCATCTTGGATTTGGGTTTTTTTTTCATTTTCTGATAGTGCTTGACCCAAGGGTATGGTGTGGTAAGTTTCTGCCCCCTAGCTCAAGGGGTATGAAAAATAATTAGGGGGCCATTTCGGCCTCCCAGGCCTGGGCAGGTCCCAAAAAGCCCAGGCCGGATAGGGTTAACCTATCTGGCCTGGGTTTTTCAGACCTGTCCAGGCTTACGGGGTCATTTCGCCCACCCCTCCATAATTATTTTTCTGACGCCCGGAGCTTGGGGGCTGAAACTTATCACACTATACCATTGCTTCAATCTCTACCAGAAAATGTAAAAATATTCAACATGGCCGCTTTGATGACGTCACACTGACTTCATTTTCAAAAGAGATATTTTTCGGTCAGATTTCTCGAATATTTTTTTGAAGCAATTTCTCCGCAAAAGCTGAATGATAAAGTAGTAAATATTCATATTATGCGAAATAAAAAAGTTTTTGCCCACTTTTCCTCGCGGAGGAGCAGAAATTGGCCGCCATCTTGAATTTACCATGATCCTCTGCTCGGGGTTATGCAAATAGGCTTAAAATTACTCCAGTATGATAAATTACCTAGTTACGTGGTGTCAGCTCTCATTTTTTGTCGTTTCGCAGCAAGTTTGGTTGGGCTAAAATTCTATGAATTTTAATGCTTAGGGGTTCTTATTTGGTGTTGCTTGATCAGACTAGGTTGTGGTGAGAAACCAATCTGGCTCATGAACTAAAGCTCATATTTCTATATCTTTAGTTGACGCACAGTTAAGACTTGATGATAACAATGTTATATGAGAGAAAACTCATTTGATCTATTGCTGCCGCTCTCCGCCATGACCGAGGATTACGTCATGCATGTTGAACGTGACGCCCACCACTGTCGGGGAACCCACAGCTGAGTGTATGGTATTCCTTCGTAACCGGTGTTCTTAAAACTGAATCGTATTAATGAACTAAGCCGTTCAATTAGTTTGTGATGACAATAGTAATATCGAGGCACCAGTGAGACTAGACGACGTGTAAACTGTTTACTCCAGTGTGTATCACCCCACTTTAACGAGTGCTATAACGTGGGTAGTTTGTATATAAATGTGTTATCCTGGAGCGTTATACATCGGATGAGAGGCCACAAATTCAAAATCTGTCTGTCTGTCTGGCATTATATACGAGAATAATTAGTTCCCTGATCTAACAACCATGATGTTAATCCTGTATATAAATAGAGTCGCCTTGTGTAAATCGGTTGTAGCTGATTTCTCCATTCGGTGTATAAACAATGTTCTAATCGGACCTCTTCAAATAGTTGACAGTAGTTTGATCAATGATAAATATGCTAGTTTTCAATATTTATACAAAGCAACAACACCTTTAAACGCACTATAAGAATTTAAACGCTATTCCAACGATTAACCATACCTCGCTTTAGATATTGTAGTTTATGGTAATATATTTATCGTATTGGGTTTTGTCCCGCCTAGGCGCGAACTGCATGGCTTCAATCAATTCAAATATCACGGAGTTTCCTTGCATATTTCTAAGGCTTGGTGTGCCTGAATTTAATTTACACCAGCTAAGGAATGATGACAATCTGGAGGGCATAGCCAAACATTAGAAAGAAATATACTTTCAGTTGGCCTCCAGGGACCAATGCGACTTCACTATGCCCATAAAGGTTGTTCCGCTATCTAATTATCACAAAAACGTAGAATTTAGATATCCTCATAGAGTTATTGGACAATAACATATTATCGACATGCATATGTGGTGACATACATCTGGAAAATTTGCTTTCCCCATTTTATCTAGAAGGATCGTCATTCTACCACGAGGACTGCTCGCTCTGTCGATGTCCCTGTGGCACAGAAGAATTATTTGCAACATAATGATCTCTGCCAACAATCGTTGCAGCTTTAATATTCAACGTCAACTCCAATAGTTTCCATGTGACGGATGTGGATTATTTGGCGCTCGAGGCCATATCGTCAAGTTTGACTCCAGTTTTCCGAGAGTGCCAAGACCTATTACAAAGCTGCAAGAACTTTCTACCAATCTAATGAATTGAAAATAAATAAGCTCTCAATAATAGCAAGCGTCAGATCCGACATTCGATATTCAGGTATGGTCCATAAAATAATTTCCGTGTCGATAATCGAAAGAACTATTTAGTATGACAGTTAGCATCAATTCCAAATGTGTGTGAAATAAAATAAAAATGGTTTCCTAAGAGAGAATCGGTCAACATATTTCACTAAATGTCAGAAAGAGATGTTCTTTAGGTAAAATCTAAATCACTGCCATCATTATTTATCCAAGTGAATTTCCCAAAACGTTATCTCAGTCTGGCTCTGATTGCGCCTGTTCATTTGAATACCATCGTAATTAAAACACGTGATATTGAAAGGGTCACTAGCCCCGGGTTAAGGGGGATTAGACAGAAGTTACTAAATGTAGCGCAAAGTTCTTGGACACTACGATAGTACTTTGCCGTCACTGTTGAATATTTATCACAGAATTTGATCAACTTTGGTGGTAAAAGCCAATTTCTTTAGTACAGTTCTGTGGCGCTAATAAGAATTGTTACTAGTAAATCCTTCCAGGCGACATATGTATATGAGCCTTTAAGGTTGTGTTTCCTTCTAACAGCTATGTACGTGCATATCTGTCATACGTTGTCGTAAGACTTCGAGGATAACGGCCTGAGTGTAGAATCAGACGCGTATTTTCAAAAGCAAATCACACTTTATTTGAAACCGGTGAAACGTTTGAATGCGCTCAACCAGACATGGCCTAACTCCAACTGAAGTCTTAATTTCAAGTGTTTATTGGAAGACACGTACTGGTTCAGCGAATGAATTCACTGGCGTGGGAAGAAATTTAACATACGCCCTTCTGTCGAACCTGTCTTTGGTCGAAGAAAAACACTTCAATGTCCAATGTGGTAATCCTGATCGAAGAAAAGACCAGCAATAATAACACGTCAAAACGACTTGTGTACTGAATATTGTAAGCACATTTTCCAATTTCGCAAGCACTAATTGTTTTCTTCTGAAGAATTATTGTTAAATCTTTTGAGAAGAAGTGTCGCGGAAGGTACATAAAGCTGAATGACAATAACCATCCGTAGCGTTTGTGTAACGATTGCCTGCACAAAAGAATAAACAGGTGTGGAATTTCTCACGAAACGTACCTGTGGGTTTATGATGCAAATCGGTGATTAGTTTGTTTTTATTTTTAGTTATTAAAATGCCAAAGTACCAGAAAAGTGATATTTTTATCATTTTTTTTCTTCAAAAATCCTGCTTTTCTTAGATTTGCTCAATTTTCTTCATTGTGTCGTTATCACCGCCTTCATTGTTTTGTGTGTTTTTTGACATTTTCTGACGGCGCTAGACCCAAGGGTATATAGTGTGATCAGTTTCAGCCCCTAACTCAAAGGGAAAGAAAAATATGGTTGGGACAGATTTTTGTGTCTAGTCTCCAGGGGTGAAATGACACCTCAAAAATAGACAGTTCGCAAAATCCGCAGACAAATTAGGGTTAATTGATTTTGTTCCAATCATATTCCGAATCCAATGTAACCACAGCGTCTTCCTTATCGGCTTCTTCAATAATAATATTGGTACTGTTTTGTAAGCTTAGGGATGCTTTTCGCCGTTCGAGGTCTAGATTAGGTTCATATTTTAAGATTGTAAGAGATTCTTTTTATCAAGCGACTACTTTTGAAGATTTTTTTAGTCGGGTGAGAGAGGATTGTGTCTTGGATTTTTTGAGAGAAATCGGTTTGTCGCGTAAGTTTTAATGTGTGTATGTTCTAATGCGTTGAATGACTAAGTTATTGGCTTGAGTACTTAGAATTTTGTTTGATCGTCGTTATATACCTGAAATATTGCTGAACGTGACATTAAACTTTAATTCTCTCTCTCTCCTAATGGGTTTGTCGCCTAAGTTTTAATGTGTGTATGTTCTAATGTGTTGAATGACTAAGTTATTGGCTTGAGTACTTAGAATTTTGGTTGATCGTCGTTATATACCTGAAATATTGCTGAACCTTAATTCTCTCTCTCTCCTAATTCTCTCTCTCTCTCTCTCCTTTTATAGGACCAAACGGTTTTTATCTAAGTTGTCCAAAAACTGGCCTAAATGTCTGTCGCTTCCTTTTGGGGTTCCTTGTTGTCCTCCGCCACGAAGTGGTGGGAGGACTTGGAAATGCTAGCCGTCCGTCCTTCCGTCCGTCCTTCCGTCCGTCCCTCCGTCCGTCCTTCCGTCCATCCGTCCGTCCCACATCTTGTGAACGCGATATCTTGAGAACAATTCGACCAATCGACTTCAAACTTGAGAAGGTGCTTCACATCAGTTAGACGGCCATTGGTATTGATTTTCACTGAGGTACGTAATCCAAGATGGCCGCCATCGACCATATTGGATTCTGTCCGTCCCACATCTTGTGAACGCGATATCTGAAGAACAATTTGACCGATTGACTTCAAACTTGAGAAGGTGCTTCACATCAGTTAGACGGCCATTGGTATTGATTTTCACTGAAGTACGTAATCCAAGATGGCCACCATCGACCATATTGGATTCTGTTCGTCCCACATCTTGTG
>JAVTVY010048637.1:0-22613 GCA_036873755.1 Hanleya hanleyi
ATCACAAATGGTGCTTTTTCAGACCCCACCGCTTCTGACCCCCTTTCCCTTAAGATACTTGCAAATTGCTTGAATTGAAAGGTCACCAAACGGCATAACACAGATTTGTGAACGTCAAGCCACCACCCTTCCTGCAATCATTGTCGTGAATTTGATGTGACCATTAACTCAGAATAAATTATACTTCGCAGAGGATCAAGGTACATATTTATTTATATACACATCTTATAGAATGATAAAATATTAGTACATAGTAAAGATGGTCGCAAAACGGTGATTTTTTTTTTTTTTTTTTTTTTTGCAAGGTGCCTTGTGAACAGGATTTATGCGGCTATTTCAAGTTATTCACTCTATCAGATCATAGCGGGGCTATGCACAGTTTTACTTCTCTATCCCCCGTAGGCAGAGAAATAATAAGTGCATGTGTTAATATTTGAACGTTCACAATGGAGAAATTCAAAATTTTCCCTGTTACCATTTAAACAGTCGGACAGTTTCGGGGATTTTTTTTTTGTTTTTGAAGCAAAATGCAAACCACTGGAACCGTTGAGGACAAATGCGATTTGTTTTCTAGGCCACGCCCCTTTTAAATCCATATTCATACTTAGACCAAAGTTGCAACTCGATATAAACATATCAAGTTGGGTATCAAATTGAAGATAACGGTAAAACTAAATATGTATCACGCAAGGTCAGTTTCATGTCATTTAAGATCACCTTCGGTCATACAATCTCATTAATGATCAACATTGCATCTCATATAGAGATCTTGGTGACCGTGACGTTGAAAGGTGTTGACAATGCCAATATGATACAATGTCATTAGTTAAGGCCACTTGACTGTACAATCTCATCTGGTGACGTACTTAACCCTCAAAACTCACTTTATCACTAAGTCATCTTGTCGTTGCTGAACAATCGTACAGAAATGCTTAGGTCTTGTGAGAAACAACTTTGCCTGTTTGTTTGGGACGATAGGAAGTAGTCTAGAATATACCAAAATATAAGATCCGCACGAGTCTGATTTCAAGAAAGCGAAACGAAACTGCATTTCACGGCATGCGCGATAAACATGAATATAATGTTCTTAACATATCCTGAGATGTGTTCTTATTCTCATTGTTTATCTCCACCAACTTTCCTTTAATTGTACACGAAACTCGATGAGTGATTATTCCTCAGATGTTGGTGGGGATACCTTTGTTACAGCAGTTAAAGATGTAGATGTGTATAATAAAGATAACAACTAAACACCTAATTCCATAAACGCATACGAATACTCTGAGATACGACAACCTCCTAAAATGCAAGGATTATTTGCCTAGAGATGTATACATGAGTGACCAACACTCCGCCTCCTGCAGCAATGCCGACGAGTTGGGTCTTTTGTCAAGTCGAATTGATCATATATTCAGATGGTAATCTTGTCGAGCATTCCGATTCTGAATTAAACAGCTGAATATACTCTGAAACATTCATCTTATTGCCGCATTTCCCTACTTCCATATATCTGAACATTCCCGTTATTTCCGTTTCATAATGCAAATCCCGATAAAAAAAACGCTGGGCAATGCGCCTTCTGATTCACTGATTTTCTGGAACTGTGTCATTTCCAGCGCAATTATCATATGAGTCTCGGTCGCTTAACTTGAACGAAATGATGTGTAAGTAGCCAAGGTGTGTGTACGTTGAATGCCTGGAAGGACTAGCTGGAATCCTGCTACCCTGAACGAATTAATGTATGGTAATCTGGTCATTTCGATCCCCTGAAATTGACCGTGCTTGATATAATATTCATTTTAATCAAAACTTGAGCAGTGTGTATGTGCAATATGTGTCGTCAACTTTTATTATCACTGTCATGAAAATGTGATCATTGATCCAGCTTGTTCTTGAGATTGGGATGACCCACGGTTACCTGAAATGACCTCAATATTACGTCCCAGGATACGATATTCAATTCTAACATATATTTTGGCGTAGTGATTATCATTAGCTTCAATTTATACTCAAATTTGACCTAAATGCGAAATCTTAAATAACTAGGCCCATGGGCATATATAGAAAGGCGGTTCAGAAGATAAAAGCTGTTGCTTGATTAAGGGTTGGGACAGATACCATCCATCGCAAGTGAAATTTTCTTTGCATAATCTAGATTTTATTGCACTGTACTTCCATTTGTAAATTAGTATTTTGTAATTTATAGCTCACAGGAAAAATAGTTTTTAACTGATTGTGATACCAGAGTATCATTTTCAGAGACTATCGATTGACTGGCTGCAATAGTGAAGATAGTAAAACTCAAAAGAATAGCTGCTTCCTGAGTAACAGATTTCTTTCCCAGAGTTTCAATTCAAAATAGTATCTATTTGTTTGCAAAAGCCCCCCAAAAACACACGAAAAACTGGCCATAATACCAAACTGATCCGTATGTAGTGGTACTACTATTATACATACACCCGGTACTGGCACTGAATGAAAGTATTAGAACACATGAGTGCATGAAACAACAAGCGGCAAGACATCCATCTCAGAATATTTCAGTTCTCAGACATGTCAGATAGTATTATTTCGAAATTTAAGTTCAATGATTCATTAATTTCAATACATACACATGTACATGTACATATATTCCTAACACCAGTCCATGTGATGTCCTAGTTTTAGCTTGACCGCTTCCTTTATCAGAAACCAGACCCAGCATAGATACATGTACAGCCCCTAGAGCTATGGTAGGGCAGCTCTTTACACATGTACATGTTGCCGATACCTATTCTGGTCTGAGAAAGAATAAACAATTTGGAACTATTTTTATACGTGTACTTCGGACAACCCTAAAATCAGAAATTTTCTAGATCCCATAATAAAGGTGAGACAACTCACCTTTCTAAAAAGGGAAGTGGCCTTGACAGAAATTGCCATGGATGCCGGGGTTGCACCCGTCATATTTTGCCTGTACACTTGCCCGAATATCACGTGGAGAAAAAAAATCGCAATTGTACACAACTTTACACTTAGGGAGAATTAGACCGCAAAAGACACATACGCTGTATCTACTTGGGAATTTTCGACACTCTATATTACTATTCCTCGTCAGGACCGCATTAAACACTTTAGTTCATCAATAATATCGGTATTCAATAACACTGGTCACAGGTATCTTAATGTCAGAAGCCATAATGCTTTCTTCAGTTCTACTGAACGCAAAGGATATCATTGTTGCGATGTTTCTTGTAGAATTGCTTGAATTTCTCATTAACAAATATCTCTGTGAAATTCGGCAATACCGTACACCAACAGCGTATAGTTATCCCAATGGGTAGAAATTGCGAATCGCTTTTGGCAGACCGATATCTGTTCTCGTATGAATACGCCTGAAAGCAGAAATTGTCAATATATAATCATTCCAAAGCCCGTTCCTTCACATTCACCATACGCTATACAGACGTTCTGCTAGCACAGGATAACCCCGTTATTAGCGGCGACGTGACGGATTTATATCCCCTTGGCTATATTTGAAGAGAACTAGAGAAAGCCCGATCTAACATCATATCTGGACCTATATCTGATCAGGGCTTTCTCTCACGTCGAGGCTCCGAAGAGGGAGACAATTGCAATTTTGACTTAGTTAACTACCCTTTTCTGGAAAGTAATGTTCCGGAGGGACTTGCATACCTCGTACACATATCTCGACTGGTAGCATTTGCTGTGTGACGATTTCAATCAACTTCACAAAGTAGTATTGCAGAAACTTGTCAAACAAGGCTATACCATCAAACCCCTCCATTCAAAGTTTCTGAAATCAACATCCACAAGTACACGACTTTGAAATTTAGTTGAACAAAGAATAATGATCAGTGATAAAGAACCCTATCATGTTTTGCTGACATCATTGAAACCCATTTCTCTCTTGTATTTTCATTATTTTACTATCTCGTATTCTATTGATTTTTATTTCATACACATTTGGAGTTAATGCTATCTATCCTACGAAATAGGTCACTCGGTGACTATTGAATAATTGACTATATGACACCTAGCCAGTGACGGAACTATGTATCTTCTGTTAACTTCAAGACCCAGTCTGGGATCTTTTGGAATCCGTTGCCGTTGTCGGTGGTGGTGTTCATCCAATAATTCCCCCTAAAGTTCCGGGTGAAACAACGAGCGGTCTTAAAGATGTTGCACACATAAGGAAGCTCTTCCCCGAAACATGGCTTTGGCTAAATAAAACAATAGGGTAACTATATATATATTATATTTTGACTTTTCCAAATACATGCGTCTGATTTTGTATTCCCCATTGGAGCTAATAGTTCAATTCTGACGTTCTATATACCATCCATTTGAACAACGCACGTTGTCATGGTTAAAATAAGTCGGTACCTAATTGTACATGTTTGATTTCACGACTGTTGTATTATGGTTCACGTGGGCTTTTAATGGTTGCAAACCTTTTCGAACACAACGCATCAATGAAAACGGTGACACAGTGATCTGAATATTTATTCTAAGCCAACATTGGGCCAAAAGTAAATGTGACTTGCCTATTTCTCGGGAAAAGCTCCTGTGCTCCTGTGCTTTAATTCCTACCTTCTCTGCCCGCAAACTATCCTTTACTTCTGCCTAACTCCATATCTTGAAATTCGTGCTCTGTAATAAGCAAGTAATCAAAGAATATTACGAAATTACCAAGTGATGAACTTGGAATTCAGTCAAAACTTAAAGTAATAGCTGTAAAATAGAAGTGCTTACTTACGTGTTGCTATCCCGAGTACTGGTCTTCTAGTTCTTGTTGATCAAATGATTAGCTTCTTTGAAAGTTCATGGTCGAATATTTTGTTCTCTGTAGAATATTAATTTTCTTGTGAAAGTAAACAATAAACCATCTTTATATAGGAAAGTCATTATTTGTAACGCATACGCTATGGCAATTCGCCTTGTCAAACATTTCTCATCTTCAATCCATCTGGTACATATTTCAGTGAGAATGGGACAACAACGATATCCACGACCGTTCCAGACACGATCACCTCTTGGATTGCCAGTGCCTTTGCCATCAACTCGGTGTCTGGCCTTGGTGTCTCTCCGACTACTGCTAAGGTTTGTACGAATTTTATACATCCACAACATACTTAACGATATTTTGACGACGGTCTAGTGATTATTTCCTTGGATAAGTTGTCCCCGGTTAAGAAAACTTCATAACACATTTACTACAAATGTGTTCGGTTTTGTGGTTATTGTGACTTAATTTCAGACGCATGACAATTTTTTTTTTTACATTTACATAATTATTATAGAGGGCGAAAGTTTATCCGTGATTGTAAATTTTTCGACACTTTCTTCTCTCCAGCTTGAAGCGTTCCGTCCATTCTTCGTGAGTCTGAACCTACCCTACTCTGTTGTCCGTGGAGAACAAGTAATCCTTCAGGCCATTGCGTTCAACTATATGAGTCAAGACATGGATGTGAGTTAAGTTTATGAGGAAAATACAGACTTGGGCTGTCTCAATATTATTGGATACAAAGTTGAATACATAATGTTGTAATTGCCATCAAGTTGGTTAATACAATGGCAATCTGATAACTTACCCGTCACATTATCAATCAGTGTATAGGCGAACCTCGCGTTTCACAGCAGCTTCGACCTCGTTTTGAAAACGAAAGTCTGATACCAGAATATCACTTTTCAACGTCACGAGACATGTCGTCACAATGTTTCCAAGACGTTATTGTGTCAACTCCTATGCAAATGTAACAGCAGCTTTGACATCGTTTTGAAAACGGATGTACGCAGAAATGGCTTCACTGAATGGATCATCCTGACCCATGTCTTCTCTCCGCGATTGATCAGATGATTTGAGACTTTCAGGAAGATCACTAACAGTAAAGTATCACAATGATTATGATATTTATTGATGTAATTTTTTGGCAGGTCCTCGTGACATTGGAAGAATCCGACGAGTTTCGTAATGTTTTGGTGGATTCTCTGGGTCACACGCAGGTGACTTCAAGTATCCAGACTGGAACAGTTCGCGTAAGTTATTTATTTTATTATGGCGCCTAAAATAGTATTGAAGGTCCATGTGCAGTTGATTGCTTTGCCGTTCAGTGGAGGGAATATGATTTCATAAGCGTTCTTAATACTACCAGGGGCTTCTTGATTAACATTTAGAAGAATTAATATTCTAAAAAAATGTAGTTTTTATTTTATTTTGGAAGAAAGCAACCATTGTGTTCTCATATCGCTCATAGGTCAAAGCTGGTGAGGCTCAGTCCGTATATTTCCCGATCATACCATCCACTCTCGGCAAGATAGATGTCGTGGTCAAGGCGCAATCCCCGGTGGCTGCAGATGCCGTACAAAGACAACTCCTTGTCGAGGTAAGCCATTAAAATCTGTCTGTGGGTCAAAGGATCACAAAGGTATTTTGTGGTACATATGCTTGTTTTACGCAGTTGTTGGATAAATTTCGCGAAACAGTTGACTCGCTCGCCCAATTTTTGAACTGTTCGTTCATACCTGGGCTTTGCCATAAAGGAATAATAGACTATATTTTGTCACTCGTCCACCACAATTTGCAACATGTGTCTGATATAGAGGTGGTGGATAGAATTTTTTTCATCGCCGTCATTATCGTGTTATGACTAAAATAATACATCTAAATGCACAGTGACTCGATGACTAAATACGAAAATGTGGCACCGATAACAGAACATATTAAAAATTACACCAACTACACCGGCAATCCTGTGACTGATTCGTACTGCACAGTATCTGAGCATTTCTGATCAGAAAGACCCCTGAGAGGTTCTGACCATTTGCTGACTGTACAGTATTGAGCAATAACTGCACAGTTCTGTTAAGTTACTGATGGGTAGAAAACAGTTACTGTACAGTTACATGCAGTCAACAACCGAATGGTTCTTCACAGCAACTGAACGCTATACTGCTTTAATAGAACCTGTACATTACTGATCAGACTCTGGATGGAAATGATCAGTTCTTGGCTGTGCTTAACTGACCAGTTGATGAATATACAGTACTAACCTGAAGATTAGGCTCTGTTACTGAATTGGACCATCCAGTATTGAGGCCTCTCTGTACAGAACTGATAGGTTGGGATCGGCACAGTCCTGAACGATCAAAATTTCCTTGTGTTTGTAACTTGAACTAAATACGGAACAGAAAGACAGTATGTTGATGATGGAAAGGGATCAATAATACATGTTTTTATTTCCATAGGCTGAAGGTGCTCCACAAGAGTATAACATCCCAGTACTGGTCGACTTGAAGGATACCCACACTTTCACCAAGACTGTTCCATTGTCTCTACCAGGGGGAGTTGTAGCAGGATCGCAGCATGCTCGAGTGACGGCTATTGGTATGGTGTACTAAGCAATAGAAGAGAAAATGATAATATATTAGCCGATTTGCCCAGAGGAGGCTTCAGTTATAATTATCTAATTAAACGATGCTGTAGACTAAATGCGAATTTACCCAAATCATCACGCTTGATTTTTATCTCAAATATTACATACGCGATAAAAAATCAAGATAACATCACTGAGTGAAGGCATCATTGAAAAGTGTTGACCGCTTCTCCCTCGCAGGAAACTAGCCTATGTTGATGTATATTATGATTGTTTTTTATATCATGATATTCATATGAACAATCACAATCAAAGTGTGACTGAGATACATCATTCCCTACATAACGACTTTACAACGACAATCCTATGGATTAAGAATACTGATCGGCGACACGGATTTGATATTGTTTTGAAACATCTTTATGTCTTGCCGACATCATTGAAAACTGTTGACCGCTTCTCTCTTGCAGGAAACTAGTGTATGTTTATGTATACTATGATTGTTGTTGTTCTACTTTTTTTATTTGCTGCAAATACTTTTATATGAAATAGGTATTTGGATTATGGACGCGGAGATTCTTTAATGGACGACGGCTCAATACTGAATGACGGACCATGACGCTGGTAACTTGATTTTCATTTATTTGAAACATTCTCTCAAAACTGTATATGCTTGTTGTAGGCGATCTGATGGGTCCAACTGTGAACAACTTAGACAGTCTTCTAAGGATGCCGTCGGGATGTGGAGAACAAAACATGTTGAACTTTGCTCCGGACATTTTCATCATGAAATATCTGACAGCCACCAAACAACTGAGCAGTGATATTCAGCAGAAGGCGATTGGTTTCTTGGAAAAGGGTAAGATGCCACATGTAACAGCTTGAAACTTCACGTATAATGTTAATAACATTCTAGAAATTAATGGAAATGTTTGAATATCTTCTGAAATGCCCAGATCTTGGAAACTGGGAAGAATGCGAAAATTGTATGCTCCATTCTCCCTGTTCTCGATATTCGTGTATATGTGTAAACGGAAGCAAGGTATGGAACGAACACGTTTACTTCAGCATCTTCGTTGACAAGTTATATTATTTATGCCGGAATAAGTTATACATATCGTGAGTGAAGTCAACATACACGGAACTGAGACATATGTGTTTTAGCGGATTCGATATGTTGCATGAATAATGAGATGGGACATTCTTTGTACGTAGAATCTAAGTAAAATAACATTGGAATATGCAAGATTACAGTTGTGGGAAGTTGAAGATGGCAGACTAGAGATAGACAAACTGAACATGCCTAACATTAATATGAAGTCAGATGGTGTACGATTGGAAGAGTCAAATATGGAAATGATTCAGATCAGTTCTAATAGAGCAATGTCTATAAATCCACAGGATACCAGAGAGAGTTAACTTATCAACACAAGGACGGATCTTTCAGCGCCTTTGGAGACAATGACAAGTCTGGCAGTATGTGGTATGTATACCGATATCACGAATCAAACTACACCGATTCTTCATATTACACTGTGTGTTAATATTAACACGAATTTCACACATGTACCGCGTTCCATTCGATACGCATATCATTTGTCAAAATGGTCGACGAAAGTAAATATGTTTTTTTTAAATCTAGCATTTGCATCTGGGTCTATGACGATAACGGCAGATTTGTATTGTTGCAGGTCCATGGGTTATCCCTCTTGTTAGTGCAAATAGCGAAGTAAACTGATGAACTGACGTAACAATTTGCAGTAGAATTATTCGGCTATATGAACTAGACTTCCCTAGTTTCCGGTCGCAAGGGAATATAACAAGTGGGCGTTCCTTTCCGAAACCCCAGTTCAGGTATCCTTTCCTGAGATCAAAAAACCGAAATCAATAACAAGCCAATCTGATTAAAAACTGACCCAAAAACCGATTCTCTATCTGGATCTGGTCTCCTTCCTATCTCAAGGTCGTTCGGTGACCTTCTGTCACCAAAATAACTCTGTATGTTATCTCATCTTTGACCGTTCCATGCAACGTACGAGATGGCATGACTTGTTTGAAATGGCATGAAACTGAGATGTTTCAAAATAACCAAAATTAGAACTGCATAGCTGTAGCGATATATTTGACCGACCCCATAACCATTACGAAAGGTGATGAATAATTATCTATGATTGAAATTTGCTTTGTATTTATCCAAAAATGATTTGATCTAAGTTGCGTAGGAAGGACCAAAACGTCAGTCGAGAGTGAAATGAACAACATCACGTGGGGGTATTTCGCGCTGTGGATAGGTTGTCAAATTGACCCGATTCTTCTTCCTGAAATTTGACTGAATGTCATCGGCACTCTCTGTCTTACTGTATTTACTATATTTAGGAGACTCAGGACTTACAGAGCTCTCTGCTGATTTTCGCGCAGAACAGACTTGAGATAGGAAGAGGGTAAGATCCACCTACGCCAGAGTGGATCATTTTTTGATCAGATTGACAACAAGCGAAATAGCATAAAAATTTGACCATGGTGCCTGACCAAATATCCAGGCTAACAGAGATGAACCAATAGTGAAGATTACAACACATATAAGGGAAGTGGGAAGAGGTGCCGACATACTGGCAGAGCCACATGACTTCACAGTATAGTCTTCCGGTTAACCTATTCTAAAGCACATACCAAGAATCTAACGATTCGTGATATATGTTGTATCTCAGGTACGCTTTTATTGTACCTGTTCATGTGGCAACTTGACAAAGCTGATTTGGGCATGTCGTATCCTCAAAGTTCGATCAATTATTCAAACGACTTGGGAAATTAGTCTGATTTTTAGGCATCTAAACGATAGACTAATTTGACAAACAAATATCTGTAACATATACATAGTTGTGAAATGAGAAATGAATGCGAATGCCTCATTCAGTTGATAAATATTTCACTCACCGGAGACAGACCGTTTGCCCAACGTGTGAAATAGAATAGCTGGCCAGCCTAACTTGGAAATAAAAGAAAATGTTTTTTTAATCAGTACTACATGTAATCGTTTTCTTTCCTATAGGTTGACGGCGTTTGTCGTAAAGTCTTTCCACCAGGCCAAGCCATTCGTGTACATCGATGATGATGCGATCACTAGAGCTGTCGACTGGATGGTCAGTAGACAACATGAAGATGGCAGTTTTCCCGAGCCTGGTCGTGTTATTCATAAAGACATGCAGGTACGGGTGATTGAATGTACCGCCTTGTTCATCGTAGGACAATATAAAATTATCCATCTCTTTTCGTAATAAAATGACCTGTTCTACCACCACGCTACCCCGTCTCACCCTCATGAACCAGTTCACATATCCACATGTTTAAACAGCAGTTTCAATTTAATTAGCTCCGGATTGCCTATCTACCGCTTTCAAGTGTATTTATGGGGGAAAGTTAACCCAATGAATGTGTACCACATACATCGGCGATGATTCGTCATTCCAATTTCGTGATTTAGTGTTGAACGCTGTAAATATGAATCTTGGATCGAATATACATCGACGAGGTTTTGTGCTCATATTGTATTTATACTCTTCAGGGCGGATCCGCTTCAGGCCCGTCTTTGACTGCGTTCGTTCTCATTGCACTTTTGGAAAACGACGACCTAGGTGGCGTAAGTAATTTTCCCACTTTTCTATGCAGTTAACTGTATTCTCGAAAAACAGCTAATAACCACTTCGCAATACAATCATTGGCTGTATGGAAGACGTGTTTTATAATTAATCTCTTTGAAAGATGCAAAACTTAAAACATGGGCTTTTGTATTTTATACTAGACCCTCTTTATCGTGGTGCCTTGAATGGGAGATGAATACAGTATTTTGGATTGAATTAACTGGGCAACATCGTTTATAAAAGGGTGTATGTTTTGATGATTCTAGCGGAAACTAGAAGTGCGTCAGTACAGTACCCATATGCCTATCAATATACACCAGCATGTGGATCTGTCTCATAACAGGGGAGATAAACTATCTTAACTTCCGACAAGAGATTTGTCACTACATTAAAACAGGTTTGTGCAGAATTCTAAAATGAAAGGAGAAAACACGTGTTCTCAAAGTCTTATTGGATTCGGAATTGCACATTTTAGAGTGCTCAGCAGAGAATAGGGCGAGCAGCGGAGAAGGCCAAGGCTTACCTCGAGTCACAGGTGATGACAATGTCCAGTGACTATAGCCTCGCCATCACAACGCTGGCCTTGACATTGGCTCAGAGTACGATGGCGGAAGCGGCTCTCCACAAACTTAACAGCCATGCAGTCGACCAAGGTCAGAGAGCATTAAAATTATTATAATCGAATTTTACATTTTTTTCGAAATAGAAGTTGATACTAAGTGGAAACATGATCAATTTTTCGTCTTGTTATTGCACTGTCAGTTGTGGATCGGCTGTTGTTTCTTTCTGTCAACATGCGACAGTGATAGTTCATCGCAGATAATAGAGTGTAGCTTGTTTGGGAACTATGCATCGCTAAATAAAACCTAAAAATACATTTGGAGTGTGGAAGCTGCGATACTGATTGCTCCTTTTTCCATGCAGACGGTATGAGACACTGGGCATCACCAGAACCCACCACAACCACCACCACTCATTACTGGAGACAGCCCAACCACTCGAATGCACGAAATGTGGAGCTCACCGCGTACGGCCTCCTATCTTATGCCGAGAAGAACGACCTGACAGGAGGACTTCCTATCATGAAGTGGATTGTCGGACAACGAAATCCAAGAGGCGGATTTATGTCTACTCAGGTATATATCATACTATTAAGAATACAGATCTCATTGTCACGTAATACGATTTCAAAAGCAGCTGTATTCGAACTGGAAACCGGTTTACAATGACATCCATCGGATGCTTGTAAACTCTGGGTAAATCTCGTTCTG
Source organism: Hanleya hanleyi (assembly GCA_036873755.1). NCBI lineage: Eukaryota > Metazoa > Mollusca > Polyplacophora > Lepidopleurida > Hanleyidae > Hanleya > Hanleya hanleyi. The sequence goes on from JAVTVY010048637.1 coordinate 12,286, forward strand.
AACACGTGAGATTTTAATCCTAACTCCCCAAAGTGGAGATCACATTTGCTCGAACATGCCTCACAATTTCGCGCAATTCGAAATACATCAGCCTTTATTGCATTAGCAAATTACAAGATATGGAGATGTACATGTGTCTCGTACCATGCAAGGTTCGAACTATAATGTTGGTCACTCTAATACTCAAAATTGATAGACATAGGTGTACTTCTCCAGAGAACGCTGCATGCATCGTCACCATATTATAAGGAGTTAAATGTTCAGTCTAGCCAGAAATCTCTCGGTATAAGCATGTCGAAAGGCGAAGTAGTCTATTAATGGATATATTCGCATATATCATGAATATATCTACTGTAGTGAATTCATTTTTGTCCTCTTTTCCCAGGACACCGTACTAGCTCTACAGGCTCTGTCCCAGTTCGCTCAGTTGATTTTCAGTAAAGACTTCAATATCGAAGTGGATGTGAATGCGGGGGCATTTTACAAACACTTCACCATCAACCAGGGAAATGCATTGATCCTGCAAACAGCCGATGTGAGTATTTTAACATATACATGTAGCAATCAAATCAACTCAAGAAGTTCAGTTTTTCACTATTTTCATTATAACCAACTCGATTCCGTTGCCACAACGTCATTCACTGCAGACTAAATAGTAGTATTCGATAATAACCGTTGTGATAATGGCACTTTCCATACATATTTCAAATGTATATGTGTTCGCTTTTCAGTTATCCCCAATACCAAGCAATCTTAGTGTCACCGCAAGAGGGCACGGCATGGGTCTGGTTGAGGTAAGCTAGCTGAAATTTCAAGGACATTCTTTATTGAATATATACTCAGTAGACACAGAAAGCAGCAACGACAAGAGAATGCTAATGTCCATACAGAGGGTTATGCAACGATAATTTGAATTCATTTCGATAATTCAACTAAATGCTTTATTTGTACACAAATAACTTTGCTATTTACACGGTAAGATGTTTCTTTATGGACGACAGGCGTGGTCACAATCTCCCCAGTGTTCTTTCTCAGCAGTGACTGAATATTCAGCATGGTGTGTAAACGCCTTTGAGGTAACACGGACGCTGGCTGATTGTGATCGCTTGTAAGTCGCAACTAACTCCATGGCTATCATCATTCACGTATAATCGTTTGGACACAGGTTTCAGTCTCGTTCAACGTCGAGGTAGATGTAAAGAAGCCATCATTCGAGGTTCACGTTCAACTATTAGAGGAAACAATCAATTCGTTAACTGTGCAGACTTGCACAAGGTGAGATATTTAGGAGTATAGATATTTTGTAATGTTTCACAGTAGTTAATTTTTATCGCAAACTGTAAAGTAAATCGCCATACACTGTCGTTATTATAAAAATAGGATATCCATGCTAATTGCATAATATTTTAGTTGTGTTCAGATGACGGGTTCAATAGAAGTCAATGGGTAACTGAAAGACTGAATTGTGTACCGGTAACGTCAAAAATTGCATTGAATACAATATTTTGTCGACATGCACTTACGGAAATATGGACAAGATTGTAATGACGGCGAATATATCCGACGACCGCACACACACCGATCAATGTAAATTATTTAGAAGTCCTTGGCATCGTTTACTTGCGTTTGCATTTTTACTATTCATGGTTGTGTATTTCATTATGCGTGACTGAAGTATATAAATAAGTACTGAATGCAAAATTATATTATTAAAGATCTTTGGGGACAACATCGACTGGGATGGCGGTTCAAGAAATTGGGGTTCCCAGTGGTTTTGAGGCCAACATAGAGAGCATAAAGAAGACCAACGGTCTGAAGAGGATTGAAACAGCCAACAGGAAGGTCATCTTGTACTTTGATGAGGTAATATACGTTATGTTAGAAGATGTACTGACACTACTGGACAAGAATAAAACGCAACAAAGGTGATGGAAAAAGATGCCGGAGTACTGAAAAGAAGTCACATCATGGGTTGTATTTCATCAATGCTTTAATTTAAGATGTTCATGTAAACACCTTGAAGAACATGACCATATTAGATACAAATATTCAAGAGTGATGATGATGTAATCGTATATCAAGTCAGCTGATGAAGAGCGATCGTTATCTGTGATCACGATCACAAACGGGTAAATAAAGAAACGACCCAAACGGGTAAATATTAGTAGAATGCAAGTTCTTATTGAGAGCACAAGCCGACCTACGGTTCGTTTCCCACCTTGATAGGTACCGTCACACGGATTTGTGCAGAGAGTAAGCTTCGGGATTAACAGTCCCCCAGCAGAACCTCGCCATATAAATGTAACAATCAAGCGCAACTTACAATGAAGTCACAGGACCCCACAGATCGGTATTCTAACGGTATGCTACACCAGGATCAAGTCTGATTCATAGACCGGAAGCCGATGCATCAAAATGGTCGTCCGTTTGTACCTCGAGCTGACCAATTTCTGACCATACATCATGGAAGCGTGGGGTATGCCGGTCAGCCCAGTGGTGGCAGGCCGAAAATCCGTGTGGGCATAATGGAGCCAAAGCGATTTTACCGTGAGCGGCGGTAATATTAATTTTGAGAAAATAAATGTGTGTAGGGGAAAATGTGATCATTTGTGCTCAACTGGTTGAATCAAAACGATAGATGTTATGTATCAAAATAAAGCTCATGCGTTTCACTAGAGAGTGAAAATAATACACAAAAAACGTCACAACGTTTTTACGTCACAATGACGTCATATTTACCCCTATCGGTCCTGGGATAGGGGAAAACATGACCGCCAGTAACCTATTTGACCTATTTCCAGAATGGAACAGAATTATGGATCGAAAATTTCTGGCATCATAAGTCATCGTGGCAAAGAATCACGACATCGCAAAGATACATGTACATGTAGGTATCCCTAACATACAGGCAAACGTTGGATTTGGGGATTGGGATACACTTCATCAAACCTACGACTACTATAACAAAATGTATATCGATTGAAAACTGTTTCAGTGACCTATTGAAATAAAGGACTTACCAAGATTTTCGAGACATGACGTCATCATGATGTCATAATAACCTCATAATATACATTTAATTCAATTTATATTTAGTTCAGTTTAATACTCTATTAAAAGAATAGCGTGGAACCTGTCACTAATTCCAGTATAAGGCATATCGATAGTACTGTATCAAAAAAAATGATTCAGGGTTTAGCATATCAGAAGTCTTAGTGAACAGGTTGCAGGAAAACATCGAAATTGGGAAAACAAAACGGCCACCATTCATACAATAAATCACCAGTACGAGCTGACTCACTGAGGCTAAAATCATACTGTATGGGTTTTTTGGCGGGTTTTTGGAATCCCGAATTATCATGGTGTATACGGGAAGAACATTAAATGCACAGCAGGTGGGCATTCCGAGCAGGGGTGGTAATTATCATAAAAGTAGATAGGAAAACGAAGGTTCAGCGTCAGGTTTCAATCGAGATCATTGTTCGTCACAGAATAGTGCAGCATAATAAAAATTGCCATGACATCACTTGCAACCATAATAAAATCACGAGGGCTCATTCAGAGTTTGACTGATATGTAAGATTAATAATCTAATTCTATCCAAGGATCATTTTTCTGAATATAAAACTAATTTGGCTGCTCCGATGGCATCTATTTCTTGGAAGGTAATTTTGGTCGATTACAACGCTGATTTTCAAGATTTCTAACCATTTCTCCCGCCAATATTTCTGACGATAGAAAAAAATTATTCCAGAGAAATATAAATTAATTCTATACGTTTTATGGCAAAGAAATGCGAAAATATGGACGAAAACGCATTTTTCCCCCAATACTCCTATCGAGTGCTATTTTTGGACATACGCATGATCATTTGCCACTAGGATTCTGCGCTATTGACTTACATGATGCCAGTAGGATAAGGTATGATGTCAGAAAGTTTCTGTTCATAATTCCTTTCCATTCTGTATGGATTAGATTAGTGGGAGTGAAGTTGTCCCCTCTCCCATAACAGGTATGTGTTATTATGTCGAAAATTTTTAATACATTTTGGGGAATATTTTTATTCTCCAGTTGAAAGCATGAACTTTATTTTGGAATTATAAATAAATGATTATACGTTCCCCTACCCCACTATATTTCTGGAATATTAGTACCGCTACAGCTGACAGCAAAATCGCTGTAGCTACCTTATGCCCACACAGAATCTTCGACCTGCCACCCTTGGCTAGCCCACATACCCTACTCTTGAAGACTACATGTTCAGAAATTGATCAGCTCGAGGAGCTCCTAGGCCCCCTATCTCACATTGGCTCCGGGCCTATCCTGTGATATTCTGTACTCCACCACGCTTTCTGGTGACTTGTCATCCTTGCTGGACGAAAACAGTTTGGATCGCTTGTCGTGTTCTAAAATGGCTTTCATGAAATCACTGCATCAACGAAAAATATGAAAACCTTGTAGTTTCTCCTAACCTTTGATTATTTCCATCCATATTTTGAATATATCCGAACGCCATTATTCATTCTGATATTTCAGTTCAACTCAACACCTCTCTGTGTGTCAATGAAGGCCGAGAGAACCGGACTTGTGGCCAAATCTCAGCCAGTAGCTGTCAGAGTTTACGACTACTACTCACCAGGTACAATATCACCAGTGCAGTACCATTAATTACTGTAAAAGATATTTACTGGAGATACATGTAGGCTTGGACCCAAGATTCTATAAACAACCGTGATCCAGAACGAATGTCTACGATCACAGTGACTGAGAACTGTTTCTCTGTTATCTTTTACACTCATATTTGCATCTGACATATGTGCAAGGTTACTAAGACAACCTTGTTTCCTGCGAGAAATGGGCGGTAGCAAGACAGCGTGATGTTGCTATCGTCATTAACACTGACCAGTATTTGTTTACCAACATGATTTGATTGTTATATCGAAAAATTCCACACGATAAACCCCGTTTCACCGAAATCCAACCGTTCGATAAAAAGCAATTTCTTAGAAGCAAAGAAGCAATTAAAGCTGCTTCAGTAGCCGATCATGGTCTGTTTGATGTTTCAGATGACCAAATCACGGTGTTCTACCAGTCACAACTTCTGAAGCAATCATCCGTATGTGACATCTGTGGTTCCGAGTGTGGATGCAACAAGGTAAACCCCTTAGAAAACGTCTGATTTCACGGATATATCGGGTGTCCAAACAACCCCATATTAAGCTTTTGTGATATACATGTGTCTACCAAACATACATCCTTGAAAGGAACATTGAAAATATTTCTGTTAATATATGCATATCTACAGTAGACATTCAGATTTGAAATTGCTGATCCTTTGACAAATGCAGTTACCAGCCATCGTGCGTAAATAATTTACGGAACCATTATCGAAATACCTGAATTATTCAAACGACACCATAGCATTATAGTCCAAGCAGGCATAGAATAGAAGTATGTATATGAACACAAGCTAAGTTTCTTGATAGAGAAGATGTGAATAGTTTCAATGATGCCGGCATGACATCATGATGTTGCTCTCGTCAGATCTTGTATCACTGACTAGTGCTTTTTCTCCAAATGAATCCAAGTAAACGATCAGATTTCAAGAAATATAGAACACAAGTTGAAAAAAAGATTATACGGACCCTTGGGTTATGTGAATTTAATAAATAGGCGCTCGTCAGACCTAGTTATCATCAAACTCCGAGCCTGCATAAAGAAAACCATATATAAACACAAACTGGTTTCCTGCAAGAGAGGAGCGGCCAACAGTTTCAATCATACGGCAAGCCTTCATGGTGTTAATTTTGTCAAGTTATTATCACTCATCTTTGTTCTGTTTTCATGTTGTTCATGTTGTCAGGTCCTTATATTTCATCTGAATGAATTTACAACTGATTTTCTAGAGCCGTATATTAATAGCCAGATTGAAATAGCTTTCCGTATTTCCGCGTCACAATGACAGGCAAAAAGAAGAAATCAAGTTCTAAAGAAAACAAGAAAACCTCGAACCAAGAATCGTAAATCCAAGAAATGGCGAAAGTCAAAAAAGAAGAAAGGAAGAAAAAATGAAAAGAAAATTAAACGAAAACAAAAGAATACGAAAACAAGAAAAGCAAGTCAGAAGAATCGGCGAAAGCAAAATCAAAGAAAAAGAAATCAGCAATAGAACATGTTCTGACCCACGTAAGCTTGAGTGCAATCTTAAGAAATTAATATCCTATTAATGCTCCCCAATCGCATATGTCGCTATATAGGATCGTTACCTTTTTCAATTGAATTTGGTGTTTAGAGCGCCCAAGTCATAAATATTTAATAGCCTTATGACAACACAGCCGCAGTTGCACTAATTCACTTGCAGTCGGAAGGGGGGATAGGAGCACCACCTTCGTTTATCCCAAAGACCAGTCCATATATCTACCCCGTAATTATGGTGCCACACTGGCGAGACCGCGGCAACATTAGAAGATAACCCCGCCAGCATGGAGTCTGATTCGGCTTAGCCAACCAAAAATCCAGTATCATTAATGTCCCCTTCAAATCATTATGTGGAGTTCTCGGGAGTGGTTGACCCTCACGTTACTGCAAGCCGGTTAGATTTTACAAATGACATATACAAATGGCGGAGCAGATGGGATTTAATTTTAATTAGATTGGCTTGAGTGTGAAATATAGTTAGTGTAGTCACATTAGTGGAAAATTCTCATAGAAAAACAAGAACGATTTGCGTTCGTCAGAGAAGAAAAGCAAAATATCATACAGAAGGGAAAACAGTGTTGCCATTCTTCGTGTTACATACAAGAAAATGATATAGTTGTATTCTTAAAGGAAATTTGGGGTTAATAATTTTCTTCAAAATTCTCCACGAAGATAACGAAACAATTATCTTTCAAGAAGACAATGGCGAACTTAATTTTTCCTTCTTTCTATGTTGTCTTGCTTTTTACTCTCATTCTATTTTTTTTTCTGAATCCTAGATCAGTTAGACCTCTTAGTTCTATATGAAGATATAAATTAGTGTCTATCTATCGCCTCAGCTTGATAGCGTGTCACTTGTGTGCCTTTCTCTTTTCTTGGGGTTTTTTTTCTCTTTTTTTCCCCCAAACTATCATACATCATCTGGCAGCTGTCGAATGCCTCCTACGTTCGATTCTATTGAATATATCTGGCTACAATGCCACAGCCTCACTTTCGGGTGCATATTAGACACCGGAGTGCTTTGTTTTCAGGAACAGTTGTCCTTCCTGACAATAAAACGGGAACAAATACGAATCCCAATGAAATAATCCTCAACAATTTTCGACAGTAGCCGATAAAAAAAAACCTCCCTCAACAACTTGATGCTTACGTTAATATTTAACATTGACAACTTTATACCTGAAACCCAACGAGACCTTTCAAGCACACTAAAGTAATGATACAACACGGACATCCAGTTCCGTTTATCTGTTACCTCACCTCTCAAACTGAAATTCGGCATACATGTAGGTATACTCTGCATATGTTGAGCCAAACAGACGTGCCACATGCAGTTCTTCAAATTAGCAAGAAAGTGTTCCTTGCTAATTTGCCACCGTAGCGGTACTAATAGAAACGGTTCATAAGCTTATGGAGAGTGAGATAGTATGAACTTCACAATCACAAAATACGTATATGGATAGGGTGTCTCACAAATCAGAACCGAGCTTTGCCAGTGCTTGCCCGATATCCATTAGCTATAGGCTAATTCGGAAAGGGTTTATCTCCCTTATTACACTAGAGGCGCTTTGTTGCAGGAAACTTCCGGTACGTATCAAAGGTCCATGCAATTATTTTAATTCATTAATTGAAGATTTAAATTAACTAGGTGATGTGTACACATGTGTGAGATATAAGTTCATATGTACAAAATAGATGAAGATGTTCCCCTTGATAAAATTGTTTTCCAAACAAATATTCCATGATAGTTTCTCAGTCTGTTATTTGAAATAATTACGGGAACCTTTGCGAAAGCATGGCGATTACTTACCGGATGCAGAGCTTCATACATTCGACCTTAAGAGCGGCAGTGATTAACGGGGAGATCATTCCCTTTCCGGATAGGGCTAATAAGTGTTAGTGTATTGCTATGACTAATAATTTGCTGATGCTTTAACTTCATCCCAATCAAGGTCGAAGGGTTGACTGTTATATTTCTGTTTTGTAGAACCAATCCTAGAAGACGGGGGAACTGCCCTAGGTGGACCCAAGCACAAACAGATCTGCTTTTCGTAATTCATATGTCAATTTAAGTTGGATTTCGATCATACCTCAGGGTTAATGTGATGTTTTATGCGAGAATAAATTGCGTTTACATTCTTACGAAATATATCTCGATTTTATAAGCGAGTTCGTCGGCTTAATTCGGATTACAGGGATCAAACATCCCTTATCCAATTTGTTTTCACACGGCAATATGAACTCTCAGATCTGCATTTATAGGGATTTTGCACCTAAATGCAATTATCAAGAATTACGGCATTTATTAGGCACAACACCCGGTTACAGTCTAGAATAACTTGCCTCTTCTGATTGAATCGATCTCAGCACACAACTGCGGTGCCACTTCCCGCTCATCCTAGCCTTCCATTTCAGGAGTAGTTATACGTTAACGGTTCAACAAATCATACGAGAGAACATGTTACATATCTCTGTACTGAAACCGTAACGTAACTGAATGTACCAGGCACCACACACCTGATTACAATGGTTGGAGCATATCCTGATACGTCTCTTTGTCGTATTCAAAGGCGTTTCCTTGCAGTTTGTTGATTATTATCAGCACCAACTTTCCTGAAATCGTACACAAAAACTCTTTGTGATGAAACCATCTGCATGGATATGTATATTTGAGTGAGGCAGCATTTGTTCAACCATATCTCGCCTCCTACATAATATCGTCTTTCATGCCATATCTGTTTTTTCTTTTCTCTCGGGGTAACTGATGGTCAAGATTCAACCTCCCGCAGCAATGCTGAGGAGTTTAGTCCTCCAGGATGCCCAATTCCCCAGACAGCTGTTTCAGTTTTTCAGTCTTTTTTTCAATTTGTGACGAATAACGTTCGAATGAAACAAGTGAACATCGTCTGAAAATTTCAGGTATTGCCCACTTCCATGGATCTGAAGCACACCTTAGCTGAAATTTTCATCATTTCTGTATGACACTGATATTTTTACACGTGAAAAGAAAGACGAAAATCCTCGGATTCACTGCTCATCGGGAACAGTGTCATGTCCAATACAATTGCATATGGTTCATGATCACTTTCCTCGAACGAAACGATGTACTGAGATGTATATACAGTGTATCTAGTAAAGCTGTAACTGAAGTTCCGCTACCTAAGCAGAAAAAATATTCAGTAATTTAGTCATTTCGTGAACCAAGGCAAAGTAGGTCATGTCACGTTTGAACCGTTGGAGACGAGCGATGGGTAAATACGGGTATTTTACCATTGAGTTGCCTGTGAAACAGTTGTCTGACATGAGAGGATAGTGATCCGCCCAGATCCACATTATCATAACATATATGGCATCTTCTAACACACTTGTCGCATTAATCCTGCCGAGAAATGCGTCATCCCCTGTGAAATTTTCTCTGGTTCACCGAAATGAAGGTTCTTCTTCAAAATTTATCTTTTTCATGCTAAGAGCACCCAAAGTCACCATGCATCTTGGATTGGTTCACGTATTCTAGTAGACCTTGACCAATGGATATAGGTTTAAGCGTCAAAAAGGTCAAAATATTCAGAGGGCGGAATCAGACCCTCCCCCTTTTCAGTATTTGATAATTCTCGTTATCCAGACCGGATAGGATTTCATGCCCTCAAGTGACCTTGCTAGATAATATTCAGTATGAATATTTCAACAGTGTATATGTGTAATATGTCGAATTGTAATCTCTCTAGGATGAGTAACGGTGGTCATTGACCCAGTTTCTTAATGAGGTCGTGGGATTCAGGTGACCTTACATTATCTAAAACATATATATTCCAATTGTTTATGCCATTAGCTTCAATTAGATACCCAGATTCATTTATGTGGAGTTCCAATTATGGTTTAATCATGATATATAAATTTAAAAGTGGTGTGGACTGAGAATAATTCACCCGTCTTTGTTATGAATGCACACATGTCTAAAATCATTTGGAGTAGAAAAATCGTACTTCTATGCAACTTTTCGGCCCATTTTTCTGTGTTGGCTACCAGATTACATGTGTGTATCCCAATTTCAATTTCAATCCAAGGATCATTTATTTTCTCGGCGTACTGACAGTTGATACTGTTTGGCACCCGAGATTCCAGCTTTTCTC